>WEIS01052397.1:3260-13769 GCA_013389965.1 Todus mexicanus
CTGCTAACCCCCTGCTACTAATTGTAATCACAAAAGGCAAATGGGAAGGGACTGGGGGAGCAAGGCTGCGGTTCACTGGGGTCATGGTCTCCATCAGTCATTCTCCCAGCCTGTTGCTGGGTAAAAGCTCGGCTCCTTGGTTTGGCAAAATGACTGCGCAGGAAAAGCCTCTTTGCCCAATAAAACCCCCCTCCCCCCAGAAAAAAAAGCTGTTTCACCTGACTCAAAAAGCGTGAAGTTCCCATTGCCATCCATGGGAGACTTCCCGTTGGCTTCTCTAGGCGCAGAAGGGAGAACAGAGGGTTTGGTGACTCAGGCGCAAAGCTGGGATCTCTTCCTCTCTCTGACGCGGTTGGCAAATGGTTTAGGGCCCAATCCAGGAAGGATTCGGCAAAGGGGCTGAACGCCGCCGTCCCTCTGCCGCTCCTCGGGGCACGAGAGGACGCGAGGCTTGGCAGGACTGAAGCTCTGACGGTGCCGTGCCCGGGTTCCCCGCAGCTGGAGGATGTAACGGGGCGAACCCTTGCGTTGCGTGGTGGTGGAGAAGCTGGTAACTACGCGTGCCAGGGAGATGCTTCCAGATCTCTAGATAAAAGGTGCTCAAGGAGGGAGAATGATTATCAACCAGGGCCAAGTAGCTACAGGGGGATTGGAAATCTGTTTGTATTTGGAGGATGAAACCGCTGAGGAGGGAGAGGCTGGGACAATGGAGCATGCACAGCACTAATGGAATGAGCGTAGGAAAGAGGATATCTCTGGAGACCCTGAGAAACCATTTCCCAGTGGTGAGATCTGCTTGGGTTGTTTGTTCTTCTTCCCAGATGAGAGCTGCAGTCGTGGACGCTTTTATCACTTACGAACTGGACTAGATGGAGGACCAGAGCCCGTGTTGTAGGGATGAGCCTGCCTGGCTCTCCAGTGGGTGGGTCTGTGGGTTTGACAGGTCTCAGCTTCCATTTCTACCTCTCTGAGCTCTGCTTTATTTGGAATAAGTCTGGACTGGACGTTTCAGGCCTGTTTTTCAAGCTTATGCGATGCAAGTTTGGTCTCTGGTAGAGATGCAAGGGCATCACTTGGGCATCTTGAGGCTGCAGGAGCAGCAGGAAGGTTGCTCAGGGTGGGCACATCCCTGTCCCATCCCAGGATGGAGCCATGGGATGCGGTTTGGGCTGAGGTGTGGATTTGGAACAGCCCCACGGCAGCACGTGGTGAGCGTGGTGGTTCCTTGAAGCCATTTCTCTCCAAGGTTCACTTTTTCCAGCTGATTCGTGGTCCCGGTGCACGGTTCTTGCCGTGGTGACCCCCTCAAGCTGGCTGAGGCTCTGCCGACTAAGGCGCAGCGCTCCAGGCTGGAGCCTCTGAGCCCGGTGCTGCCGGGAGCTGTACAAACACAGGTTGTTCCCTTGAGATTAAAACCAAGTTACACAAGCTGTTTGTGGTCTGTCCGCGCCGAGAGCCCTTCCACTGCTGTGCAAAGCGTTGGGCAGGCGTGTTAAGAGACAGGCAGCGTCCGTCCCGGCTCCCCGAGCGCGTTCCTCCTTGCCTACCCACAGTTCCTCGCTCGCAGTTGCACGCACCGCTCCGAAATCACGTCTCCTTCCCTTTGCTCCCTCTGACAGCCCCATTTTGTGCTCCGGGGAGCCGCAGCCTTTCTCACTGAAGACCTGCAGCACACCATGCTGGCTTTTGATTTTTTTTATTTTTTTTTTTAAATCTTTCCCCCCTCACTCCCACCCCCCTCCTCTTTCTCTCCTGGACACTTTACTTAGGTTCTTTCTTCCCTCTCATTTTCTCTACCATCAAATGAAAGCCATTCAGACCAAAACGGTTCAGTCTGCTCTTTGTGTCTGGAAAACAGAACACCAAAGACAGCTGGACCTACCCGAGATGGCCACGGCCGTGGCAACAGTGGCTCTTTGTTAGCGCTGTTGTCTCTGCCCCTATCTCCAGTGTCTGGGGCCCTGTCTCTTTAAAGCTTTAGTGTTGCTGTGTCAAAGCCAACAGAGAGTTCAGCTTATTAATGGATTCGCTAGGTTAATATCCCAACAGTTTGGTTGGGTGGTGAGGTTGGTTGTGGTGGTTTTTTTCTTCCTTTTTTTTTTTTTCCACCAGCATAATTTAGAAAAGAGGGGGAAGGGAGGGAGGAGAGAGAATGATAACCCAGTCCCATTTCTGGGGAGGAGGGCACGCCATGGCTCATTGCTTTGGAGAAATGGAGCTGGAATGGTTGGTCGGGGCCAGGAGGAGGTGGTGGCCAAGCCCTTCGCCTTCCTGTCTGTCTGTACATCTCTCTCTATCTCCTTCTCCTGCGGGGTTCCCTGCATCAAAGCTTCTTCCAGTTCTTATGCTAATGAGGTGCATTAATGCTTAATGACTGTGAACAGGCTTGTTTAATTGCACCTATCTGAGCAGGAGGCACGTTGCTGTATAAGAGGGAACGACCATGTAAGCAGCTGCATGCCCTCCTGGACAGTCTTAATTACATGTAAAACTGATGTGATCTAAACCACCAGGCTGGTGATTAGTTTAGTGAGGCAGGTGGTACTTTGCAATTCAGTGCCTCAGAAACTCTAGAGCGGGCGAGATCAGGTTCTTTCGGAGGCTACGGAGGATAAGGCAAGCCCTGATCATCCTTGAATTTGATGTTGGGTGGGGACAAGCGCGGCATAGTAGATTAATTTAATTAATTTATTGCAGTTAGTTTGCAAAGACATTATCCGCCAGCGCCTGTGCAGAATACTGAGCAGTCCCATTAATGCAATGCTATTTTGCCTGTAAATCCTCTCTCTCTCTCTCCCCCCCCTCCACCTCCACCCCTTACAGGAGGAATGAGCTGCGACGGTCTCAGCTTTCTGCAGCGTTATCTTGCGCTGTTTGAATACGACCGATTGTCTGAACTACAAAGGGGCCCGGCGCTAATGCAAAGCCATCCCTGTTGGCACCAGACCTAGATTAATGACTCTGCATGCACTGCCTTGGCTCCAAACTGGATTTCCCTTCAAGCAGCTCACGGCGCTGCTGCCTCTGTGCCCGGAGCTCGGGCTGCGATCGTTCCGCTGGCGAGAGCGGCCGATCCGGGGAGCGCCCCCCGAAAGCGAAGGCTCTTCGGTAGGGGGTGCCCAGGTGTGGAGGTACCTGTCCCCACCAGCCACCTGCTTCTCGTTACCCGGCCTCCCTTCTTGACGTTAGTTGTTTGGCTTTTATTCACCGGTTTCGAAAGAAACCAACACGACCTTCTCTAGAAATCGCTCTGGGGAGGGGAGTAAACCGAATCCAGCAGCGTTTTGGGGTGGGTTGTGCACCCAGGACAGGCGTCTCCCAACACCCCATCGCCTCGTCCCCACGCCGGACCCTTCCTCTCAGCCTCCTCTCCCTCGAGCGCTCTGTTCTCATCCCCATCCCCGTCCCCGTGCTGTGAACTCTCTGATCTTCCCTCTCCTGCCCGCCCGGGCCCCAGCGGAGGCTCTTCCTGACGTTACTCCCACAACAACCACTTCCTTCCCGTCCCGGCAGCCCCCGGCTCCGCAACCGTCCCTTCCAGCCCCGGCCAAGCCCCTGGCCTCTCGGTATCTCCCCGAGAGCCCTCTTCTACCTCTCCACTTCCAGCCGTCGCTGTTTATTTTGCAAAAGGGCTTATCTTGCGTGCGGGGGCTCTTTCCGCACGGGGCTGCAACGTGCGGCCTTGCTGGGTGGGAGGCGACTCACAGCCCCGCTCCCACCCGCAAAGGCCTCTGCTGGTGCCCGCAGCACACAGGGAGGGTTTTGGGGTTAGAAAACCGCCGTGTGGGGCATAGAATCATAGGCTGGGTTGGGTTGGAAGGGATCTTAAAGACCATCTACTTCCAACCCGCTGCCTTCCACTAGAGCAGGTTGCTCAAAGCCCTGTCCAGCCTGGTCGTGGACCTCATGGGTCCTAAAATTAAGCATCCCTCCCAACCCTGCCGTGCTTCGGGATTGTCATCAAAGAGGGAGGGCCCGGCCACAGCAGCCGCCTGCTCATGGTGGGAAGGAGCAGGGGAAGAAGCTGTCGCAGGGATGAGAATGCTGTGGCACCTTCCTCGCTTCTTCCTCGTGTCTTCCTCCTTTTCCTGGCAAGAGAAGGCACGTGGCCATGGCAAGGGTGGCAGCTGAGGAGAGGGGTGGCAGGGGGAGGTGGGAGATGGCAGCCACCCTGGGGGGACAAGAGAGCCCTGCCTGGTTTGGGGTGGGAGCTCTCTGTCCATGGGAGCGAGCCCCTCTCTGAGGGACCGCAGCTCATCGTGGGGGCACTCGGAGATCCTGCCACCATCTCCCTTCTCCTCCCGCACCCCATCACGGCTGCTCCTCACCTTGTCCCCTGCCAACTTCGTGATGGCCCCGAGGCAAACTTTAGGTGGAAAAGAAGACTTTTCCTCTCCGAAAAGCCACCCTAAAGCGCGGCGGTGGTGCCAAAGCAACCCCTGCGCATCGTGATGCCACCTCACGAGACCTCACCGCCTCGGTAGCCATGGGCTGAGCACCCCGAGACACCCCATCGCCGGAGGGTTTTGCAGAGAGGTGATGCAAAAACCACGGCGGTGGAATGTGTCCGACCGGGGCGGGGGGTGCTCAGCCCTGACTCGTCTGCGGGGCGAAACACCCTCGCGTCGAACCCGAGCCCGAGAGAGAAACCTTTTTTTAGCGCTCCCCTATTTGCCAAGCGTACTTCCTTTCTTTTGATTCTTACCACCTACATACAGTCTGACTGCAACGGCGGAAAAAAAAAAAAAGAGAGAGAGAGGAAAAAAAAGAATTGCAACATTCAGTAGAAGGCTTTTCTGTCTAATGACGTTAAATTTATTAACCAAAACTCCAGCTGCACCAGGCTGGGATCTAATAATATTCAGGCTATGGAGACATCAAGTAGAAAGAAGCTTAAAGCCCTTTTTATTTCACAGTAAAACTGTCAGTAAATAACTGGATTGTCTTGAGACTGAGAAAATGGGGATTTATCTTCCCGAACATGAAAAGTGTGCTTATTTTTTTTTATCAGCTTCAAAAAGCCCCAGCAACCTTGATTTTCCTTCCACACCGTTCTCGGCAGCTCTGCCAAGCCCCAAAACCACACAAATCAAGAGACGGGCTCTAAAGATATTTTTAATTAAATTAATTCCTTTTCCTTCCTTCCCCATTTCTCCCTTGTCCCCTCCTCCATCCTCCCTTTCTCTCTCCCTGTGTCCCCAGCTAATGACTTCTAAGCACTGTGACATTTCAGCGCTGGCTGTCACTAACACCACACCTCCGTGCTGGTTATAAATTGGGCACGGAGACATAAAATTCCCCGCAGAAGGTCCCCGTTTGATGATATTCTCCGAGGTAAATCTCCAATAGCTCCCTGTTTTCTTTAATAACGCTAATAGGCATAGATTAATTAAACTGTTATATTACTTCCTTCTTTCTACCAGCACCAGTTAGAAATCTTATTACCTGCTCCTCTCCGCTTGCCTTTTCCCCAAGGTGGTTCTATTCCAACCAGTTACCAAGGTTTCTCAGAGGCTGTAGCACAAGGTGAAACGACAGACGTCGTCTCCACCGGGACGGGGACGGATCCTACCCCCAAACCCTTGCCTCCGAAACCCCACCGACCTCGGCAGAATCCAGGCAGGCGTAAGCTTGGGGGGGGGGGGGGTGGTCAGGATTAAACCCTCCCGGGTTGTCTGAAGAGGTTCTGTCTTGAAAGCAACAGCGGGGCTATTGTTAAGCCTGGATGCCCCCTCGAAAAAGGGGACCACAGCTGTAGGAAAGGGAATTGTATACATCCATCAACTCCTCCAGGGCCCCAGGATGTATTAGTTAAGATTGCGGGATAACGTGTCTCGGCTCCACTGAAGGGGTCCTTTGAATGACATGTTGGATATACTGTTGCACATCTGGCCGCTCTATTATGGAACCGCTCGGCGCTTTGCGTTTTCCAGACCGCGGGAATGTTGTTGGTCCAGGGCGGGGGGAGTGTGTGTGTGTGTGTGGGGGAGTATGTGCACAGGGAGGAGGGATGAAGGGGATGACATGTGGGAAAATTAGAGGGACGCATCCCACCGGGTGGGGCGGGTTTGGATGGAGCTGCCGCGGTGGAGGCGGGGAGGGGATGAGGTGGTGGTGGTGGGGGGAGCGAGGCAATGCTTTCACACAAAATGCCGTGTTGCCATTTGAAATCCGCTCCAGAGCTTCCTGCTCTAATTAAATTTGTCACCATCGTTACTATAATGCCTGCCATGCCTCCGGTGCCTTTTTTTGTTCTCGGGGATCCCAAAACACGACGGAGGCAAGGGCAGAGTCTCCAGGTCCTCTTGTGTTTCTTCCGCGGCAGCTTTTTCTGAGCAAAACCAGGAAAATGGGGTTGTAGGAGCTGCCCCTGGGGCAGGAGCGCAGCTGCTTCTGCTTCGGCAGGGGGGTTGGACTCGATGATCTCTTGAGGTCCCTTTCAACCCCTGACGTTCTACGATTCTATGATACTAGAGCGAGGGACACTGAGGCTGGAGGATCTGGGTGGCCCTTGCACTCACACGTAAGGTGTCTCCTGAGACCGCTCATTTGCAGGAGCTTGGGCAAGCACCTCGGCAAGGCCGGTTGCTGCAAAGAAAGAGCCCTTCTTGGGCTCTCTCTTGGCTCGTGCTGCCCTCAGATCCTCCAGACCCGCGCTGGAGCCGGTGCAACACCTCCGCTCTTGGCACCACTGCCAGCCTGCCACGAGGTGCCATGTACGGCTGCTCCGCGCCGTGCCGGGGCGCGAGGAATTCACTAATTACTGGCGGCTCTTAATATGGCCCCTGAACGCTGCCAGAGTGGCGTGAAGGGCTCCGAGCAGGAGACACAACCTGCTCCCATCGTGTCTTCTGTGTCAGCTTGCGACGAACTGAATGCAAAAAGGCTGTCTGAGCTGCAAACAGCGGAGCCCTTGGAAATTTAAAGGTGCAGAGCATAGAAAACAAAGGCGAGGCGATGATCGCGCCGCTGAATATTCATCTCCGCGTCTGATCCTGCCAGGAGCAAAACCCTGCACAGCTCCCCGTGAAAGCTGGTGGGAGGGAACCTTGGTCTGAACCTCATCTTGGGCTCCAGCCCAAATCCGAAAGGGGGAGGGCAAATTAGTCCTTAATGCACATATATCTTGGGCTAAAACCTGATAAGGGAACTCTCCTATGTTAATTTACCTGAGTTATTTACTATACTGATTGCTGAAGGTACTCTGATTAGCGCATGCAATATTTCTATACCTTCGGTCTGATTAACCCATATCTGCAAAATAAATATTTGTCTCATTACGGTTACGCGATCGTGCAATCAAAGACCCCATCGCAATGGGAAAGGGAGAGAGTATCCGTGTGGAAGAGGCAGGGAATGGCTACACGGAGCGAGCAGGGTTGAGAGCAGGGAGGTGAAAAGCAGGGGCATAGCTGGAGGGAGAAGCTTCAGTGGTCACAGCCTCCGGTTGGAAGGGTTGAAATGCCAGGGAGGGCACGATCCTCCTCCCGTTTCACCGCTGCTAATTGGCGCTAACTCCGCTTGACTCGGCAGCGTTGCGCCGATCCCCAGCGAGGGGAGGGTCAGACCTTGGGAATCACAGGGGTGAGTCCCAGCAGGCTCCCAGCCTCCAGGTTTTGGTGGTTTTTTTCGAAGCAGAAGCAGGGAGTTCCCGGCAGCAGCTCGGGGCGTGTGCCAGTCTCCCAGACAAGCTCTTAAAATAGCCCAGCGCACCAGGCTGTGGCACCGGGGGAGAGCGCAGGGGATGAAGTGCTCAGTCTTTCTGGCCCAGATTCGAGGAGGAGAGGGGAGGTGGCAGCTCCCAACCCCAGGCGAAGGTGGCTTTAAAGCACCCTTGGGGCAGCTGGCACCCCACGAGGGTGGCAAGGAGGCGATGCCGGCACTGCCACGCGTGCTGGACATCCTCAGCGAGGGGAGCCGTAAGTCATCTGGAGGAGAGGATTCTCCTCGCTCCGCCGTCCTGGGGCTGTTTTGCATCCGTACGCTCCGCTAGGAAAAGCGAGGGAGTTTTATTGTGGCTGTGCAGAAGAGCTAAGTCGAGAGGTTGCTTTATGGCTCGCGGATCCCGGCGTGGAGAGGAACGCGTCCCAGATGCAGCATCTAGCAACGCTGGCAGCGCCGTGTAGCTCTGCTGCGGCGCGGGGCGGCCGCGAGCGCCGCTCGGTGAAAGAGCTGGAGTCATTTTTCTTCGAAGGGCAGGGGGTAGCGGGGAGGAAATATGAAGGCAGCCCTTGTTGCTAAGGAAATCTGCTCTTTGTACGGTCGTACATTTAGGTAATGCTAATGAAAGGCCATATAGTAGCGAGGTGCAGATGTCAGCACTGTGCGCTCCTGGATATTTGATTAGCATTTCTTTGACTTTGCCTCCTCTAACAGAAATACCTGAGTACGTGGGTATTAGGAAAATAAAATCCTCCCTTCCTGCCTCGCTTCTCCTCTGCCAGCAGCTCCACGACACCCGTTAAAGGCAGAGAAAGGAAAAGCCTTCCCGAAATAAGGCTCTCCATAGTGAGCGTGTGTTGTTTTTTTCGCCCCTACGCGCACACCCTGGAGAGGATGAGCGCAAACATGTGATGAGAACAGAAATAGTCACCTCACTTAATGCATTGCTGGACGGTACCCAGCCGGCACGGCACGGCGCTGAACCTGGCGTAAGACCCGACAGCAGCGAGCCCAGCCTAGCGTCCTATTTAATGGCTGGTGGCCCACAGATGTTTTAAACCTTGAGGTTGCAGCTCTCCCAGCTTTCCCCTTTCGGCTCGGGCTGCTTTTGGAAGCAAAGGCTGCGGTTCTGGTCCGTCCAGGGAGCCAGCGCGCCCGCGGATTAACCGGTGCGTGCGTACGTGCGTGGCGTCCCGGCTCGGATCCAGTGATCCGGCTTAGGAAGCTGGAGAGGACCCCGCGCTGCTGCTGCGGGAACGCCGTGTCCTGCTCCCGAGCATCGCTGGAAGAATGAGTCAGCCGTTTTCCTTCGCGCGGGGGGTCGAGTGGATGCCCCTGTCTGAGTGGCACTAATAAAAGCACCCAGAAATGTAACCGCTCGGTGCTTGCATGTCGCGCTTGCGACTGGCTTAAAGACCAGCTGCTCTGCGTGAGACTTCCAGAGAGCGAGAGCGCTTGAATGAAGCCCTTATATCTCTCTCTTTTGCTTTTTTTTTTCTCCTCTCTTTTGCTTTTTATTTTTTTACCACCCAGTGCAGCTCCGGGCTCTGCTCCTCCTCGCCTTTTGCTCTTCCCCCCAGGGGCAACCCGCTGTGTCTTGGAGGCACGAGGAGCGAGTCCTCCTGGGAGTCCTCCAGCTCCTACGATGAACGGCCCCTGGAGGGGCTAAATCCAGCAGCGGGGCCCTGAGGTGGCAGAGCCGTCCCTGAGCATCTCTCCTCGACGCCAGCAGCACCCGGGATGGAGGTTTGCGCGGTTTTCGGTGCGATGACCCAGGGCGCCTCCCCTCCCTGCCAGCACCTGCCCCTCCCTCTGGCCGTTGTGCAACATCCCAAGGGCAGTTACAGCAGCGCTTACGTGGTGCAGGGATATTGGGAAAGTATTTAGTCATTTTGAACTGTTCTGCTGGAGGCTCCCCTCCCTTAAGGTGGTTCCTATTTCTTGTCGTGGCAACGCCTCGTGGCGGACCCTGCTCTGGTGACCCTTCTTGGTGCATCCTTGGGTACCGAGGGCTCCTCTTGGCAGCAAAAGAGCCGCGTTCCCATCGGACAACTCTTTTTCTTTTCCTTTCCTCATCCTTCCCGTGCTTACTAGAGTGATTTCAAAGCTTCCGCGCCTTGACAGCAGCTTGGAGGGGGATGGTTTGGAAAGCAAAAAGTAAGAGGCAGGAGGACGCAGAACTTCCCTGGCTCTCAGAGGCTTCTGGACGCTTCTCCGTCTCCATCAACAGAGTGATTTTTCCTGGGTCTGGTGTAAACAAAGACAACCCGTTAACGGCAGTTTGAACGTTACTCCAGAAACATGCCACTGGCCCCTGCCCCCACCACAGGCTCTCTCCACTCCTTCCCTTCCTGCTGCTGTGCCGTGCCGTGCCATGCCATGCCATGTTGTGCCATGCCATGTCGTGTTGTGCCATGCCATGCCATGCTGTGCCATACTATGCCATGCCATGCCGTGCCATGCTGTGCTGTGCCGTGCCGTGCTATGCCGTGCCGTTCAGCAAGCGTTGGCGCTGCCATGGGTGTTATCGGGCGCTCCTCTGCACGCAGGAGCCACCGCTGAGCCCTGGCGGGCGAGGGCGGCTCCGGTGGAGCTGCAGGCGAGTCCACCACAGCCCCATCTCTGCCGAGGGGCAAATTTAGGGACGCTGATGTGCTCCCGAGGACGGAGGGACGTGGAAGAGTCCGAGTGTTGTTTATCCTAGAAAGACGGCGAAAAGAAGAGGCCGCGGTAAAAGCAGATAAGCTCCTGTGCGCACGAAACCACCACTAAAACATGCATGATTAAGGTTACCAAGTCAGGCACTGAGTGCATAGGAAATGCCAGTATTAAAGACACCTGAGCAGC
>WEIS01052397.1:14630-24664 GCA_013389965.1 Todus mexicanus
AGCAGCAAACCGGGGCGGGGGGGTGGGTGGGTGGGGAGGAAGCTTTCCACGAGGACCGATAGATTTCCTGCCTCGCAGCATTTGCTTAAAAAGTATTCATAAATATACCCGCCACTACTAACCATCCTTTTCTGCTGGGAATTGTCATTAGCAGCTAAATTCAGCGTTTTACATATAAAAAGCACCGAGACTTAATTCTGTGCGATGCTTTCTTCCAAGTCCTCGTAGGAAGAGGCGACTCCAAGCTGGATTCCAGCTAGGAACTTGCTGGGAAGCGAAGGATCGTAACGCCGCTCGACGTACGATTGCAGCACCCGGGAGGTGCACGTGGCGGGGTCGGGACGAGATGCCACGAAGGTGCTCCCCGAAGATGGACCCGTCAGACCCCTGAGTTGCTGCAAATGGCAGTAGCCTCCACCGAGCTCGCGCTGAATGGCGCTCGCTNCTGGCCCCTGCCCCCACCACAGGCTCTCTCCACTCCTCCCCTTCCTGCTGCTGTGCCGTGCCGTGCCATGCCATTCCATGTTGTGCCATGCCATGTCGTGTTGTGCCATGCCATGCCATGCTGTGCCATACTATGCCATGCCATGCCGTGCCGTGCTGTGCTGTGCCGTGCCGTGCTATGCCGTGCCATTCAGCAAGCGTTGGCGCTGCCATGGGTGTTATCGGGCGCTCCTCTGCACGCAGGAGCCACCGCTGAGCCCTGGCGGGCGAGGGCGGCTCCGGTGGAGCTGCAGGCGAGTCCACCACAGCCCCATCTCTGCCGAGGGGCAAATTTAGGGACGCTGATGTGCTCCCGAGGACGGAGGGACGTGGAAGAGTCCGAGTGTTGTTTATCCTGGAAAGACGGCGAAAAGAAGAGGCCGCGGTAAAAGCAGATAAGCTCCTGTGCGCACGAAACCACCACTAAAACATGCATGATTAAGGTTACCAAGTCAGGCACTGAGTGCATAGGAAATGCCAGTATTAAAGACACCTGAGCAGCTTATGGCCGCTGGAGCGGCGGGAATTCATTAGGGCATCATCTTAGTTCTGTGGTCACAAGTTATTCCTTCCTTGGGCGCTCTGCCCCGGGAAGCGTGTGGGATGGATGGAGCTCAGTTAAATGCAGCTCAGCGCCCGGTGCGTGGCTGTCCCCCAACTGTCTGATCTGTAAGCCCAGCTGCTCGCTGTGTGTCCTGCAAATCCTGCTCGGAGGATGAAATTGTTCCTCCTGGACTATCCTAAAACTCTAAGTCTGCCCTCACTTCTCGCGTTCTCTTCCTTCCCTCTGTCCCTTCCACCTCTGTGCTGCTGGGGGTTGGAGCGGGACCTCCCCCTCCCAGCAATAACCCTTCTGGGCTCGGCTGGCTTTGCCCTGGGACCCCGGAGCAGGAGGGAATACACTCCGCAACTCCGGGAGGGCTGATGCAAGCGCAGCCCACACGCTTCGCGCCGCCAGCATTTCATTTTCCCATCTGTTTTTTGTTGTGGTTCAGTTAAAAGCAGAGAGGAGACGTGGATTTTGGTGTGAGCCTCCTGTCTATCTGCGTGCGGTGCGCGGGACAAAGGCGGCTTAGCGTGGAAAGCCCCAGAAGCAGCCAGGAGCGGGCTGGGGGACTTAGACAACGTCTCTTTTGAAGCCGCGGGAGAAGCGTGAGCTCAGGGGAAGCAGCCTCGCAGCCTGCTGTATGTGTTCACCCTCTGAGAGCTGAGCCAGGCAGAGCCTGGAGGGCCCAGATGGAGGAATTAAGGACATCTCAGCTGGGCAGGAGGACCAAGGGATCCTTGCAGGGGAGCTGGCTCCCGTACCTGAACCACTTTGGAGACAAGGCTGGGAGTCATCATGGCTTTTCTTAGCAAGAGAGCCCTCCACCGGAATAACGTGTTGTGGACATAAAAGGAGATCTGGAGAGGGAATATTTTCACCCTGGAAGCTGCTAAGGAACTTGCATTTAGCTGCTAGCAATCTGTTTCAAACCGGGTTTGTGTCCCAGGGAAGAGAAAGCAGAGCGATCTCGCTGCCCTGACCAGTGCATTCTTGCCTGGCTTTGTTGGGGGAAAAAGCAATGCGCCCTCAGTGAGAAAACCTCCCAGAAATCCTCAGGTATTTTGTCTGTCGGCCCTTTACCGCTTTGGAGAGAGCAGCTAAGGAGACCCAGTCAAGTAGATCCCCTGACTTTTATCTACCGCCGAGTCAGTGGAGTGTCTGGTGAAGGACGGAGATGCTGCCTCCCTCCCCGAGCCGGGCAGGTCACGGTGACACACTCGTGACCGTGGGAGAGAGGCCAAGAAACCGTTCCTGAGAGAAGAGGTTGGAGAGGGATCTGTGTAGCAGAGCACAAAACGCGAAAAGCCGTGGTGAAACTTTGCATTTAGATGCCTCCAGCAGCAAACCGGGGCGGGNGTGGCGGGGTCGGGACGAGATGCCACGAAGGTGCTCCCCGAAGATGGACCCGTCAGACCCCTGAGTTGCTGCAAATGGCAGTAGCCTCCACCGAGCTCGCGCTGAATGGCGCTCGCTCGGAGGCCGAAACCAGGCAGGATTTTCCTGGCTGCGGCGAGAAGTGCGTCCCTGACGCTCGTTATCCCATCACGTTGCAAATCCCTGCTGCCGAGCAGGGGAGGGGGCTGCACGAGATGTTCAGCCTTGTGACCGGGGAGGGAAGATTTCTGTCCCTCGGCTACTTTCGCAGAAGTACCTGGACTTTCCCAGCTGAGGTGGTCCCTGTGAAACGAGCCCGGAGCGAAGATCCCCGTGGAGTTGCTGTTTTGGAAGGGAGATGCGGTCTCGTGCTCCGGTCTGCAGAGGAGTTTCTAAACGGGGAATTAGGATGGGATTTCGGTGGAAGAGGATTATCCTGGTTTTCTCTTCTCTGAGCACATTTCTTCCTCCAAAGCAGCACATGACGGGCAGGGCAGCAGCCAAGGCGGCCGGTGGGGCAGCTCCCATGCGTGCCGGAGGGGACCGAGCCCAGAGCTCTGGAGGGTTCCCCGTGTTCCCAGTGCGGCCAGAGCGGGAGCGGGGAATGGCAGGAGTGGGATGGAAGGGGAGCAGACGGCGGGCACGGAGCTGCAGTGGCAAACGGGCGGCACAAAGAGCTGTCAGAACAGCAGGGGCTCGCGCTGGCGACGGCTGCAAATGGAGATGGAAAGGGCTGGAGAGGAAAGGACGCGACACAGCTGGTCCCCTTCGCCTTTGATCTCGAAAGCAGAGGGGTGTTGGCCACGGAGCGGGAGGGGTGGAAGAAGGAGAGGGTGACTCATAAAAATATTAGTGTTTCCATGAAGATGCAGTTACCTGAGGACAGGAAGGAGGAGGGAACTTCCCTGCAAGCGTGGGGTGGAGGGGAGCTGGAAGAAGCAGCCCCACTTGTGTCGACGTTGCCAGCCCACTTAGGAACACAAAGCTGTTTGCTTTGGAGCCAGCGGGTTGGTTATTTGCTGTGAGTTGCTGGTTATGGGCAGAGCAGAAGGTGGTTTGTGTGCTTGTTGCTTCAGGGCCAAAAAGAAAAAACCCCAAACCCAAACCAAAAACCAGAGGGGAAAAAAAAAACGGAGCTGATTTTCTTGGAGATGTGTGTGGTGGAGATGTCTTTGGAAGAGAAAAGAGAGATCTCCTTCCTGCTGCTGGGTGAGGGGGATAAACCAACCCCGCGTAGCTGGGGAGAAGTCAAGCGCACCCCAGGATCTTCGTTTGGAGGCTCTGGCCACCGGCAGGCTGAGGTTTTGCCTTCCTGACCACCGTGGGGTTTGTGCTGGGGAGAGGGTTGTGGTTTACTCACAGGCGCGTAGATCTGCTCTGCGGATCCGTCCCTTCCACGTGCAAGCTGAGAGAGGTGCCCTGTCCTGCGCTGGAGGACACGAGAAGGACGTATGGACACGGCTGATGCCTGCCCTACACCAAAGCAAGCTCCAACTTTCTCTGGCTGCTTCCTTCATGAGCCCTTGGGGGATTCCAGCTCACAGAAGCCTTATAGGCAGCATAGGACCAGCTCTTAATTTTTATCCTGGAGGCAAAAATCACTGGAAATAATGCTTCATCACTCTGAAGGTCCTGACACCACCCTTAACCACCACATCACGCACCTCCTGTCGCAATTGTGATCTGCGTATGTGTCAAATCTTGCCTCGCAGATGAAAGCTGCTCCGCAGGCACCTTTTGTACTAAAATACGGAGCCTTTAAAACGTGAAAGAAACAACAAAATGTAGGACGCCACACAAAGCTGACCCACTGGGGACTGGTGGGGAGGGGGGGCGGTGGGGAAAAAAACCTTCAAGAAGGAGGACTTGACACACAAAAATTGTTTTGTTAACAAAGCATCATTGTTCCACTCTGAATCGGTTTGACTGGAGTGGTAGAAACACCCCATCTGGAGACAGATGGAGAGTTTTCTGGCTAAAGAGACGGCGGGAGGAGGGACGGCTGACAAGCCAGCAGATAGCATTGTCTGCTGCTACCTTGGCAATGGGGAGGAGAAAGGGCGGGTGGCAGATCAGGCATCCCCTTTTGCAACCCGTTGCTCATCACGCCGGCTCCTTCTGCGCCCTGGGCCCCGCACCCGGAGGGAGGTGCGTGCCCAGGTTGGCGGCTCGCACCCCGGGATAATCCTTCCTCTCTTCGTCCAGGGTCGGTCGGGCGCTCGTGGGGACCACTGAGGTGTCTGGGGAGGCTCCGAGCAGGCGCGTGTCCCCTCCAAGGTGCTTTCAGTGCATGCCATGCCAGTGAGATGGCACCGGCCCGCTTGTGTGCTGTGCCAGGGCTTTGTGTGATGAGGTTTTAGCAACCACAGTGGAAACAGCTCCCCAAAGCGAGCCCGGGCGGCTTGCTCCTGCTCTCACCTTGCTTTCACCGCTGACTTCCAGGAGAGCAGGATTTGGGCAGCTGGGAGGATGTTGAGTGGAGAGCAGCACGCTCAGAGCTGCAGGGAGTAAAGGTGGTGACAGCGGCAAGAGTTGATGCGAAGCCAAAATGGGACGGGTGACCCAGCAGGTCTGCGAGGCGCCTGAGGACCAGCCCCGGCCACCTTGCTGAGGTTGGGAAGGAGGGAGGGAAAATCTATGGTTGGACGCCTGGGGCCTCGTAACCGCAGCACCCGCTGATCGTGAGATGGTTTATGGCAGCGGGTGCTGCTGGCACCGCGTCTGCTCTGCTCGCCGAGAGCTCCCCAAACAGCCTCTGCTCCCTCTGCTGCCTTCCGTGCCTGATGGGAAACTCCGGGGTGGGTTCTGCTCCTGCCAGAGCTTTGAGGGATCGTATCCTGCCCTCCCTATCTGAATCCCTGATTACTTGCTAATTGCTTGACACACTCTACTTGCAATGCAAGAGACAGGCGCGCGTCATCCTCTGTGGTTTGCCAGGGGAGAGTGTGAACCTCTTTTTGACTTGCCTTGAAATAGATGAAAAAGAATGAAGCTCGAGATGATTAATGTGAAAACTTCAGCTCGGTTTCCTGCCTTGGCATCTGGGGCTTGGTCCTCTCACATCACTGTGCCTGGTTTTTTGAGGGTTGGGCGTACGTGGGGGCATCTGAGAGGTGGTAGTGAGGGCTGGGCGCTCCTCTGCAAGGTCTGTCCATAATCTCCAGCCGCTGGAGATGGTTTTTTTGGGGTTGTGCAGCAGTCAGGGAAGGATTCAGGTGGTTGCCTCAAGGCACTGCTGAGATAATACCTCAAGGGCTCCTATTGAAACGCACTGAGACCTTTACATTTGCATGGTGGGAATCCATTCAGGCTTTTGGGGGAGCCCAGGTGAGCAGGCCAGCTCGCCCCAGTGCTGCGGGCAGGCGCTGACCCATGCAGAGGGGCTCGGGGGAGCAGCACGGCTTAGATACCGCTCAGAAAAAAAGTAGTGAAGGTAATAAACTAAAAGGTGATTTGGGGTTTTGAGGCGTGAAGCTGCAGATGCAGCAGCACAACGGTGGGAAAAGGGTGTCCTACCGATGTCTCCACACCCATCCAGCGCGTGCCCGTGAGCTTGTGGAGGTGGGTGCGATATTGGCTTCTCGCCTGGTTCACCAGGTTTGCCTCCCACATCACCTGCTCTGGGCCAGATCCTGCGTGGTCCCAGCAGCGCTGAGCTGACACGCGGCACGAGGAGGAGTGTGAGGGCGACGGGAAGGTCTGCGTCACGTCGTGCTGTTCGGTGCACGAGGTCCCGAAGTGTTTGCGTTCATCATCGCACCGCAGGGAGCGTTGGGGTGAGGGAGGAGAAGTGAAGGGGGTCGCTGAGTGCGCCTGAACACGGGGGATGGAGTAAACCAGGCTGGATCTATCTACCGGAGCTGCTCTGCGAGGTGTCGTGGTTGTCCCCGAGGGAAGGGACCTGGATTTTGGAGAAGCGAGATGCTTGGACAGCTGGTGGTTTTGCAGCCATTTGCCTGCCCCAAGCTGCTCGGAACAGTGTCCCCACAGCCTGCTCCGAAAAAACATCATCGTGCTGTCTCAAATTTGGAGCTTTCTGCGGGCAGGGACTGCACGGTGCTGGCAGGAGAGAGGAGGTGACACAGGGCAGCCAGGTTTGACTCATGATGTGGCTTTCGGTGCCAGGAGGCCAGGCAGGGTGCAGACCCCACTGCGGGGTGCTGGTGGGAGATGTCAGACCCCAGCTTGCTGGTGATCCAGCAGGACATCCCCGAGTGAGGACTCCAAACACATCCACGACAGGCGGTCAGGGTGCTCTTTGCTTTGCCCTTTTGAAAGCAGATTATTACTTCCCTGGGGACCCCGATGCCATCCAGCTCTCCTCCTGCACCACTTCATCCCCGCTATTCCCATCCTGGCAATCCCAGCGTCTCGCTGCATGGCGTGAAATCCTTCCCTCTGCTTTTCCCTGTGCAGAAAGGGGAGAAAAATCGGCGCGCGAGCTCTCCCGGGGAGCAGGAGGGATAAATTCACCTCGCCAAGAGGCGAGGGAGTCGCTGGGTAAGAGGCGCTGGAATAAACGCAGAGCGGATTAATCTGCAGCGACTTCACCGCCGCTCAGCACGGGCATAAAAGCGCCCGGGGAGGTCGGGTGCTTTCGGGTGGCGTTGTGCAGAGGCAGCGTTGCCTGCGCAGGCAGCGAGCAGCTGGGTCGCTCCTCTCTCTGCCTCCCAAACGCCTCCTGCGCCGGGCTCTGTGAATCAGCATTTCTGCAGTCGACAGAACGAGACAGCGCGGAAAGGCGGGGAGGCTGTCGGGGCGCGGGGAGCCTGACGGGGAGGAGGACTGGGGGGGGAACCTCGTGAGAAAGGGGGCAGCCCGTGACTTGGGGGTGGTCTGATACCGTGGATCCGCAATCTGCTCCCTCTCGGATTTTCTCTCGTGACCGCCGCGCACCCCTCGTGTGCGGTGGCAGCGAGGTAAACAAGCGCTGCGAGCGACGCCTTCCCTTCTCGCTCATCCCCTCTCCGCCATCGGCGACGGGGGAATGTGACAAGCTGGCACTGGGAGAAGGCGGCATGAAAGCGCTGTGATCCGCTGCGGCTCCCGAGCCCGGAACCTGGCGAGATCCAGTTACAGCAACAGGGTTAGAACAAAAGAGATTTGCCTCCGGGATCAATTCCTCTCCATTTTCCGGGCTGCGCACGTGCGTGTGCGTGCACGCGCGGAACAGCCGCCGGCTCCATCCGTTGGTGCCGCCGGCTCTGCAGCGTGGGCAGCCCAGCCAAGCCCTGGCCAGGGTCTGCTCCGAAGGGCCTCGATGCTCTGAAATGCTTCTTGTTCCCAAAGCACGGCGAGCTGGGGGATCCCCTGGGACAGGCCTAGAAATAGCGAGGGCAGGCCAAGCTTTGCAGCGCTGGAAAACCAGGAGCAAAGCTGGATGGTTGGTGGTTGCAGGAGCTTTTCCTCTGCCAAGGGCCGACCCGATGAGCGGCTGAGCTCTGGATGTGGGGCCAAAAGCCATCGAGGTCCCCACGGATCGCTCGCTGCTCCCCAGGCGTTTTGAGGTGCTTTCCTCACTAGGCAAAAAACAACCCCCTAAAAACCCTTTTCTGCCACATAACTGCGCCAACACTGTGTCAGCCAAGGTGCTGTCACCATCCCTGGAGGGGTTTCCAAGCCGTGCAGATGTGGTGCTGAGGGACACGGGGCAGTGGTGCCCTGGCAGGGCTGGGGGAACGGTTGGACTCGATGATCTTGAAGGTCCCTTCCAACCAAAACGATTCTTTGATTCCATGATTCTAACTCTCAGCCGTGGCGGGGCTGGAGGCACAGCGAGCGTTTTGCACGTGCCGCAGGAGCAGCTCAAGGAATTAGCAGGGTCCTGCACCCTGGCGTGCTTGTCGCTCGTTTTGGGGAGGATTGGGCTTATTCGGGGGTTGGGTTTCGCTTGGCATCTTGCCTTCTCCCAAATGCCGCTGGGGATGAGCCGTGGAGAGCACAGATGTGCATCCCGAGCGTACCGCAATGAGGTTCCTGATTTGAGGACTGTGATTAACCTCTTTCCAACAATTGCTAACCAGGTGCAGAATTATAATGGGGAGAGGAGAAAGCTCAGTGAAAACAGCCAGTTTTCCTCCGTCACCTGGAAATGCACACGGATGCCATTTTCTGCCTGGGAATCAGGCAGGGTTTAGGATTGCTAAAGGGTGCGGGGATGTTTTCCGGAGCTCTGCAGAGCCCGTCTTCTTCTTTCCTCCTTGGGATCCTGCAAACGCGGCATCAACAGCGGGAGTCCGGCGGCTCAAGGCGTGCCGGCGTGCGGGATGATGGGCTGCGGACTGCCCCGCTCGGGGCTGTGCATGCAGGAGTGTTAATGAGAAATGAGGCAGAAAATCACCCTGGATTTCCTGCCCTTCCTCTTGCGAGTCTGAGCTGGAAGGCCACCATCCCTTGTGCAAAAAAATAAGTTGTGGCCTCTCCCAGACGTTCTTGTGTGGGATACGTGCAGGAGCTGCGACCTGCACGCGTGGCCGTGCACGTGGATCTGCCTGGTCCAGGTTTCTGTGGCATCTTGCTCTTTGGAAAGCCGGGTATCGGGAGGAGAAAAGTGGGTTTCATAGAATCCCAGACTGGTTTGGGTTGGAAGGGACTATTAAAGGTCACCTAGTCCAACCCCTCCGCAGGGAGCAGGGCCATCTGCAACTAGAGCAGGTTGCTCAGAGCCCCCAACAACCGCCCCTGCAATGGGGACAGGGATGGGGCAGCCCCCACCTCTCGCGGCAACCTGGGCCAGGCTCTCCCCACCCTCAGCACCAACAATTTCTCCCTTCTCTCCACTCTCAATCTCCCTCTTTCAGTTCCAACCCATCCCCCTTGTCCTGTCCCCACAGGCCCTGCTCCAAAGCCTGTCCCCATCTTTCTGCCAGGCCCCTTGAGGTCCTGGTTTGCCGTCGTTAGGAGAAGGAGGACCAATTGCAGCTTGTGTTTTGCAGTCAAGGCTTCAACCAGGAGCTACCAAAGTTGCTCATTTTCAGGAGGTCTGGCACCTGTAGGTCTCAGAGCTCCTCTGCCCAGCTCTGTCACTGCCCTCCTAGGTCAGGGTTTCATGTGTGACACTCACAAGTGCTTTAGCTCACCCCAAGTCCCACTCTGGCCTCATGGTGGGTTCTAGGTGACCTTTGAAGTGCTGTGGGGTGTGTGCGTGCGTGGGCTTCTGCACCTTGTGCTTTGGAGGCTTGGACTATGGTTCCAACCACTGGCTGGATGGTTTTGGGACTCCCCCATCATACTTCTCCCGTTTTCACCTCCCCATCTCTTCCCGCAGCCAAATCCCTATGTTTTCCCCCCAAAAGAGGAGGCTCTGGGCTGTGTTTTACCCTGGGGCGTCCCCAGGCAGGGAGCAGTGGTTGTTGTGCTCCAAATGCTTTTCAGGGTCAAGAGCTATCGTGTCTCCTGGGGGAACGGCCGGGAGAGAGCGGGACGGGGGACCGTGAAAAATGGGAACCCCCAAAGCAGCGAGTAGCTGGGCCTGGGAAATGTGAAGAGACAGAAAAATTTATTAAAAACAATTAATAGCTGCTACAACCGAGGATTTAAACTGAAAGCAAAGCCTGAGGGAGGGAGGAAATGAAGTGGCTTACGATTGTTATTTTATTGCTTAATATTTTATTATTTAATAATTTGGGAA
>WEIS01052397.1:30775-49654 GCA_013389965.1 Todus mexicanus
CAGAAACGGCCCCCGCCCCCCCCCCCCCAAAAGCGCCGCCGAGGTTGGTGCTATCGAGGCGATCTCCAAACGTGGCCGGATTGTGTTTATTTGGGCGGAAATAAAGATGGAGCAACTGCCCCCGGGGAGGGTTGTAATCCCCCCGGGAACGGCTCCGGTGCTGCCCTTCGCTGCCTGCCCTGCCTGGCCTTGCTTTTGTGTTTGTTTGCTTGCAAAGAGCTGGGGGGGCACGGATGGATGGATGGATGGATGGATGGATGGATGGATGGATGGATGGATGGATGGAGAAGGGAGCTTGCGGGGGGGTGTGCGAAGGCGGGGAGAAGCCGTGAGGGCGGAGAGCCGATTTAAATTGGACTTAATGGATTCCCAGGGCAGCTCTTTTAGATGAAAGTCAAAATAAGAGCCAAAGTGAATCTCAGCAGACCTGTCTGTTGCATTAGAGATGCAGCCTTCCTCTCCCTCCCTCCCTTTATTCTTTAAAAGAGAGGGGGAAAAAAGTGTTATCCGTACAGAAGCCGGCGTGGAGTTTCTCGTTCCTATAATGAGAGCTCTAATTGAAGAACTTGCAGCCTCTTGGGAGAGTCTTTACTGATCGCTGCTTTTGTTATTCATGTCGCGCTCTGTTTTCTTGGGGGTGTTTTTGGGGGGGTACTGGCCCAAGTCTGGCTGTGCCGGGGTCGGGGTGCGATGCTGCGTGTCCCCCCAGGCTGGTTGCTGGCAGGTCAGAGCCCCTGGTCCCCCCCGGCCTCCCCCGGGTAGTCTGGGTGGCTGCTGCTGGCTGTGCCATGCTCCAGGAGGAGATGTGCGGCTAAAACCCCCGGGAGCCGGTGGGGTGAGGTGCTGCAGCCTGGCTGTGGATGCCTCTCGTCCTCCCTGGGCTGCGGGACGGATCCTCCCCGGTGTGGGATGGCCGGCGGCGAGGGGGCAAAGCAGGGCTTGTGCCTCCTGCCTGGGCTTGCTGCAAGAGCGGGGAACCCCACGTGGCTGCGGGGTGCTGGGGGGTGCCACGGGATGCTATGGGGTGCCATGGGGTGCCGCGGATTGCCACAGGATGCTATAGGGTGCCGTGGGGTGCTGTGGGGTGCCACGGGATGCTGTGGGGTGCCACAGGATGCTATGGGGTGCCACAAGCCTGCTCGGTGCAGAGGACACAACACAACCCCACTGCCGTGGCTCTCCTGGCCCAGAGAGCCCGGCTGTCACCTGGAGGGGACAGACGTCATGCCAAAGCCACGTGGATCCTCTGCCTGCCCAGGGTGCAGAGTGGGACACGGGCACCGAGCTGGCAGGAGCTGTGCTGGGGAGGTTGTTCCCTCTCTTGCCCTTTCCGTTGCCTGGCAATTCGGGATGGGGATGGCCTCCATGGGGGTCTCATCACCCCCACTCCCCCTCCCAGGCCTCCTCAGGTGGCTGATGTCTCTGTGTCCCCACGCCCCGTGTCCCCACGCGGTCCCACTCACATCGGGCTGGTTTGGTGCAGCCAAAAGCTCCTGGGCGGCAGATCCCCGTTGCCCCCGTGTCCATCTCCCCACCCTGGACACCTTTTTCAGCAATGTTTGAGCTCTCCGTGGATGAAAACAAGAGGCACGAGGCCTGGGGATGCTCTCGGAGGCGTTTGGTGGCTGCGGGGCTGGGTCTGTCTGGGGAAGAGGAGGTGTGAGCAGGATGAGGCTCCACCAGCCCATCGGCTTAGCGCGGAGGCAAAGCAGTTAACCTGGAAGTCTGATCTCCCCGAGAATTGTGTATTGACCCTGACAGCGATGCATCAGGAGCGACAGACTCTCCATCATCGATTCCTCTGCTCCCATCACCAGGTGTCGACACCGACCGTCGTGGAGCCGGCTTTAATTTCAGGCCTCTGGCTCCAGCACGTAGCGCTTAGCCGTGCTCCCAGGGTGCTGCCAGGCTTTGCAAGCACCTCCGTCCGTGGTCAGGTTGCCATCCCGGTTTTGTGGCAGGGGTGGCCAGCTGAGCTGGGGACAGGGCTGGTGGAGGACCCAGGAGCTCTGGCTCCCAAGGCCATTGAGCAGGGTGGCCTCCTGAGGTGGCATCGCAGCTTTTGGTGGAGGTTCCAGGGGGACACCTGGAGCTCCTGATCTTTGCTAGGAAAACCCTCTGGTCTGGTCCGCCCGTGCTGTGGGTGCTGAGCAGCAGAGGATGCACCCGAGTTGGGGGGTCCTGGTCCTTCTGCAGCCTTTGCCAGGTGACCTCATCTGGCCAGGATGCCCCTCTTGCCATCCCAACCTCTGAAATGGCCGCGGCCAAATGTGACTGGCACGTGGTTGTGTGTGTGCGTCACCCCACGGAGACCTGGTTGGGAGGGTAGTGGGTTTTTTGGGTGCCTTAACTTTGGGTAGGATGAAGTCAGTGACGGGGACCGGCTGGCACGGCGCTTCTCCTCCTTCCCAGCATCTTGAGATTTCCGAGACGCGCGCAGCCGAGCCGAGACTGAAAAAGCTGCTTGTGGTTCAAGAGCATCTCCTCCGCGGAGGAGAGAAGGAAGGCTTTTCATTCCTCCCTTTCTTTTGGAGCTAGCTGAGCTCCCCTCGCCGGTGCAGGGGCTCTTCTCGCTCCCCCCTCCCTCACCCCCCTGCAAGGGACTGTTAAAAGCCGGGGCCAGCAGATATCTTGACACCGCGTCAATCTGAGCCTTTTACAGCAGCAGCCTCTGAAGGCTGGCACTCTGCTGCACAGAAGAAAACAAGTGCGAAGAGAGGGGGAGGCGAGAGCAAGCCTTTGCAGCCGGCAATCGATAATTGTAGTGTCAGTCACTGCTTAGGAAGTTCCTGCATCCCCACTGGCGCTGGTAAAGGGTGGAAGAGGGGGAAAGAGAAGGGGGTGGCGAGAGCTCGGCTCTGCCCCGCGCAGCATCAGGCCCGGGGCAGGGAGCGATGGTGGAGGGCGAGCGCCTGGCCCCGAGCAGGAGCCTCCTGCTGCATTACTCACCACTTGATGTAGCTTGAACCTTTCAACTCCCTCCCCTTGGGGATGGAGCAGGCTGGGCAGAAGGTGTCGACAGAAAACGCTCTGCTTTCTTAGGTTTAAGGTGGTTTGGGGTTTTTTTTTCCCTTTCCTTCTTTTTTTTCCCCTCTTCTCCACCCCTCTCTGTGTGCGTCTTGGGCTCTAATGTTCTCCGAAAAATAGAAAAGAAACCCTCCAAAAAAAAAAAAGCCCCAAGCCCAACCCAACTCCCCTACGTGTGTGTCGCCGTCTTAGCAAAGAGCTGAGGTAAAAGATCAAGGAATTCTTCCTTTTGTGCAGCTTTGGAGACCAAAGATGTGCTGGTGAAAAGGGGAGGCTCGCGAGTACCAGGCACACACAAGTGTTAAAGGAGAGGCTTCCCTTTTGTCTCCAAGGCAATCAGCTGGCGAAGGGATCCGCAAATTAATTAAAAATTGCTCTGTCTTGATTGAGTTATTCCTGCTCACATCCCACCTGCCTATCAAAAGACTGGGAATGGCAGGAGGAGATTCCTATTCCTTTCCCGAGCAGCTCAGACACGTACTCGGGACCGTCTCGGTCGCCTTTTATCCCAGGCAGCAAAGGAAATAATAAAAAAGGAAGGGCTGGCGCAGTATCCAAAGAGATCCCTCCCGGAGGATTCGTCCCTCTCCCATGCTCACAAATGCTGGGGTGTTTGGACGATTCAGAAGAAAAACGGACAGATTTGGGTGTCACGCACGGGCCAAATTGTGGTGGTAACTCGGCGAAGTTGATGGAGATCCATCGGAGATTAATTTGGCCCAAGGTCTGGCGCTCGCTCTGCGGGGAACAGGCTGGATCTCTGCCTTGCTTGAAACAAGAGGGATTCAAATGGGTTTGTTGTGGCTGCGCGATGCCCAAGTGGTAGAGCCAAGCAAAAATCCCAACTGGTTGTATCCCTTGGTGCCAAAGCGCCGTAAATACGCCTCGGATCTGTCAAGTCGTGCGCCAGCTCGACCGCCTTTACCACCGAGGACGTTTAAAGGGGGTAAATTTATACGTAGGGGCCGTGCAGAAGTCTCCCCGTGTGCTTTGCTGAGAGGTTTGAACTCCATCCCGGCACCCTGGCGCGGGGAAGCCTTTCTCTCCCCCCGCCAATTCGTGGGATTTCCACCCAAACTGAGCCTGCGCCAGGACCAAGCTCAGCCCAAGCCCAAGCCCAGCTCGCCGTCGCTTGCTCCGCTTTGGGGGAGCATCGTCAGTCGGTGCCTCCGAGCTGGGTTCGGAGGGTTGGTTTGCTGCTTTGCAGTCAGACCTTGCTTCCTCTGCTTTATTGTCATCTCCGCTCTTAGTCACCGCTCGATGCCTCACCAGGGGACACCGCTCCTGCTGCATTTATGGCAGCCAGTAAAATCGGTGCTTGTGCTCCGACGGGGAGGGCCATTGAGCATCAGGGAGGCTCTGCCCGGCTCCGTTACGGTCCTTGACGTCGCGTGGGGTGCGCAGAGAAGCTGCAGGGCAGGTGGGTCACCAGATGGGTCCCCTGTGCTGGGGATGCGCATCCAGCTCTGCTGGGTCCCACCCGGCTCACGCTGGGAGGGGATACGGGAGCGGTGCTGGAAAGGAGCAGCGCTGGCTGCGTTCTCAGGTGGAGACGACCGGCACGTAAATGAAAATGAGATGCTCAATAAAGTAGGAAAAAATAATTAGAAGCGTTCACGGCTGCTGGCTCGCAAAGGCGTGGGCACTCGCTGATCCAGCGAGGCGCAGCCGTCGCCGTCTCCCCCCCAGACGCCGCGTCCTTCAGCTTGGCTGTCACTGGGTAAACCCCCCCTCTACCAAACGCCGCCTTGTCCTGCAATAGCGTGTCCTTCACCGTGCCTGTCGCTACATGATCTATAGAACGGGGCTGGCCTGTTCATACCACCGCTGCCTTTCCCCGGGCCGGCGGCTGGATTCTCCGGAGGAGGCTCTAGTCCTATCATAGCATGTCCTTCACCGTGACTGCTGCTGCGCGAGAGGCTCGGCAGCGCCGGGCTCTAATACCTTGTAATTCACTGTGACTGCTGTGGCAGGACCTGCACCGCGCTGCGCTGCCGCAGCCCTTCAGACCCTTCGGCTTTTACAGCTACTCGCTGGCTTCCGAGCGAGGGCTGGCTGAGAGGGAACACGTGGTGGGTGGGGGGGACCTTGGAGGTGCCCCAGGCTCAGAGCCTGCTCCCAGTGGGCATGGGGAGGCTGCTGAGCATCCCTGGGGGATGGTTTCATCCCACCTCCTTTTTTGCAGGGTGCTGGGGGCCAGACCCCGCCTGGGCAGGGGAGAAATCCCCGTCTGCGTGTGCCAGGGTGAGAAATAGCCCTTAGAGGCAAGAAAAAAGCATCTTTCCTCTGGGCGGTTCTCAGGCAGCGTAATAAATGTCAAAAACCCAGCGCACACAAAGGCGAAGGGGACATTTGGCTACCGAGCGCGTTTCTTTCTGGAGCTCATTTACTTTGAAGACTTAAAGGGTTCTCCGATGCTTCCCTCTCCGCTGCTTAACCCTGGTCCTTTGCCAGTTAAATAGAAATGCAGCCGCCGTCAGTAAAGCCCTTCTGGAAGCTCCGCCGTGGACATTTGCAGTGCCATTCGCTTCCCTGCCCAGACATCGCTCCCTCTGCCCCCGATCCGGTTGAGCTCCGCGGTCAGCAGAAGGTGGCCGTACCCACCAGCTTTAGCTGCTGTGATAAAGTGAGGATCCCCACGAGGGACGAGGGTTTGCCAGCCGGGCGATGGAGATCCGCGGAGCTCACCGCTTGCCCTCCGTGTGCTGGGAGCTGGAGTGCCGTGGGTGTGCGTGGCACGGGGTGCGGTGACCACGGCTCAGCCAGGAACCGCATTTGAGGCCGGTGCGTTGTGTTGTTGGGTTTTCTTCGCAGGGGAGGTGATGCAAAGCCTGGAGGAATAGTGAGGATAAAGGAGAACATCCTTGGAGGGCTGCCAGGCTGGGAGAAGGGCACATTCGGTGGCTAGATGGGCAAGGGGGCAGATTTTCAGAGCTGGCGTGTCCCCGCAGCATGATGCTCGGCGGCGAGTGCCGGTGTGAGGCGTTGCCGGAGGAGCTGATGGGAGCTCTGGTTTTCCATGAGATGGGGGTTGGCATCTCCCATTTCACCCCTGTGCAAATTGGCGGCGACGCAGCTGCTTCTGCTTGGACCAGGGAAAGAGAAATTTGGCCCGGTGGCTTTTCTTCCTCCCTCTTCCCCCAGCAGCCTGGGCTCCATATCTGCAAACAGCTGTAAGAGGAGCAGAGATCATTAGCTGGAAGGATCAGATGAGATAGTTTCTTAAAAGGATTGTCTGATTCCTCTATTGATCAGCCTGATTTAAAAGGGGGAGTTGGGTCAGAGGGCATAAATTATCATTGAAGGAAGGGTGAAGGCCTCGGAGGCTTGTGCTGCACTTAGCTGCAGTGCTGAGGAATGTGTCTCTCGGTGGGGACGTGCATAGCTGAGCGCCGTGGCTGCCGGCCAAGTTGGGTCTCCTCTACGCTGAACTGGGAACCGAGTCAAGGGAAGTGCATTTCAACTTGGTTAAAGAGCCTCTCTTCACCAAACTGATTTCTTGCAGCCCCCCGCCGGTATCGCAGGGGTGGCTGCTCGGGGTCGTAGGGGGAACGGGCGCAGCGCGTGGCCCCGCGTGAAGTTTGGGTCGCGGCGATGGGTCGGGGGAGCCACGGGGTCCCTCTGTCTGCGAGCTCCCTCCCTCAGTCCCGGGGGAGACCATGCTCTCGCCCCGCAGAGACCTGCAACCTCTCCCTGGCTTTCCCTAGGCTCCCTGTGTGGTCTCCAGCGAGATGTTGAATCACGGGAGGTTTCTGCCTCCGTGGCTATAAAACGAAGCTAATCTGCAACCTGAGGTTGCTGCTTTCCCTGTTCTTGTGATCGCTGCCCGGGGCTCCTGCCTCTCCTGCCACCGGAGTCACGGGACTCGCAGCCTTGGCCGTGGCCCCCCAGCCCTCCGGCTTATGGGGAATGGGAAAACATCCAGATCCCATAAGGCGCCGTCCCCATTGATTGCGGAGGGTCTGCTTTGGGGGACACAGCGCATCACCTGCGCTGGCTCGTTCTGCAGCAGCGTGGATCCTTCCAGCGCCCGCGGAGCTCCCTGGGCAGCCGAGGCTGTCGGAGCGTGATTACTATTCAGCCAAGGTACAGCTCCTGTAGCACTCTGTGGCACGAGCCGATTACCGTGGCGGTGCTGGGCAGCAGCAGCGTATTTGTATCTGTCGGGATGTGGGGAGTGCCCATTTCCACCGCGAGTCTCGCCGTTGCTGCCTTCTTGCTCCTGGAGCTCTGCCTTCAGCCGCCACCACCCGAACGTGGCATCGCCCCGAGCCGAGCTGGGCATGAGCTGGTTGGTGCTTCTTGCTGGTTTCGTGCCCGGTGGAGGTTTTGGCTGAAGCAGGACGAAACCACAGCCCTGCAAGGTGTATGAAACCCAAGGCCAGCCCTGTGCTTCATGTTCCTCCTCCTTTCCTCATCCTCATTCTAATCCTCATCTATGACAGTGGAGCCTTCTGTGCCCAGGTCAGCGTCCATCTGCCTTCTCCTGGGGTTTGCATCTTACATTTCTGGCCAGGGATGGACCATAGGGACCTGTGATGGGGTTGTGCCACCCCAGCGGGGTGTGATTTGGAGCTGGGACGGGCTGGCTGGGGAGGAGAAGCTGCAGGAGCCGTTGTGAGATGCTGCGGCGTCCTTTGATTGGGTTTTGTGCCCCTTCCAACCCCTGTGGGGTTTGTTCCCCTTTGATTTCTGGCTGTGCTAAAACAAACCAATGGAAGAAATGTAGTTTCTGGGACATCACAAAGGTGAATACAAACAGAGCCGTTCCTGGGGGCTGTGGGCAGGCCCAGGGTGCCCTGGTGAGTGCTGGGTTGGGGCAGCACTAAGGGAAAGACCGATACAGCCGCACTACTGGTGTCTGCAAGATGGGGACATCCCAGAAGCGGGCTGTGAGCATCTGCTCACCGTTCCCTGGTGCTGCTGTATGTGCTGTCAGCTCTTCTGGTGTGACCGAGGCTGGTGCCCACCCTGATGCTGCCCGTCCTCTTGCTCCTGCCGTGCATAGGGGCTGTCGGGGACAGCAGTGTGGCAGTTCCCTGCGACTTGTGGCTCGGGGCCGGGAGGAGACGAGCCAAGGCATCATCTCAGGTCACCTCTGCCAGGCAGAGAGCAGAGGGCCAAGACCCCATCCCAGGGCACGGCCGGGTGCAGGCAGCATCGGGCAGAGGGTTGGGACCCGGCGCAAGGACAAGCCGGGCCGATGGGGACTCGCGGCGGCGCTATCCTCGCCGAGGACGCCAGCAGCTCCTCCAAGCACCTGCTTGGCCTTGGCCTCCCAGCACGGCTGCGGTAGCTGGGCCGGCATTATCCTGGAAATGTCAGCCCAACGCCAGCCCCGGTGAGCGCCAGGACGCGGCGGGGGGCGGTGACTCGGCTGCCTGGCATTGGCTACCATTTTAGAGGAAATGTGGAGCGGCGGGTAATTATTTCTCTTTCTTAATTGAAATTTCAGCCTCAGTGGTTTGCGAGAGCGGGCGGGAGAAGGAGCACAGGCGAGCGTGACACGAACGCGGGGCTCATCGCCGGATGAGGGGGATCAGGAACGTGCCAAGCCCGGGGGGTGCCAAAGCATCTCCCAGCTCACCTGGGGTCCAGCACCACCAGGGAGGGAATCCCAGAGCCCGCGGCACGGCCTGCTCAGTATTGCCAAAGAAAACCGACCCCCAGCTCGCAGCGATTTCCAGTTTTTTAGCGTGGGGAGGATGCTTTGTTGTTTCCTTCTTCCTCTATTTCTGTTTTGCTTCGGATGGAGGGCCAATTAAATGAAATTACGTGCTGCAGGCTGGCCCCCCGCGACGGCACGGAGCAATCAGGTGTAACGCAGCATGGCTGAGGAGAGCCAATCAAGATGTCTAAATGAGGTGTTGACATTCAAGCAGCGGGTACCTGCGCCGCCCGGCCGCAGCCGAGCCCGTGCCACCGAGCCAGGCGCGCGGCTGTGCCAGGCGGCAGAAGGGCCAGTGCCCATCGGGGCAGCCGAGCTCCGCTTCGGCTCCAACGCCTTTCGTATTAAACGTAGCAGCCTGTGCTGGAGGTGGGGGGCACGAGGGTGGGTGGTGGGCAGCCCCACCGCGAGCTGGTTGCTGGCGTCTGGTGCCGAAGCATCGATGCATCCCGTGGTCGAGGAGGGGCAGCAGCTGCTGAGCCCTTAGCAGAGCTCTGGGGTGGGCAGAGAAGCAAAGTGCTGTTGCTTTAGGGAAACTGAAGTGTGGGGCAAGCTGGTGGACCAGGGCTGCAATGCTGGGTCTGAATTAGTCGTAGAATTGGTTTGGTTGGAGGAGGTCTTTAAGATCATCAAGTCAAACCGTTCCCCCAGCACTGCCAGGGCACCACTACCCCGTGTCCCTCAGCACCACATCTCCACGGCTTGGAAACCCCTCCAGGGATCAGGGGGACTCCACCCCTGCCCTGGGCAGCCTGGGACACGCCTGGGAAACCCTTGACAGTGGGCAAGAAATTGTTCCTCAGCTCCAACCTAAACCTCCTCTGGCTGGGGCAACTTGAAGCCGGTTCCTCTTGTCCTGTTTGCTGTTCCTTGGGAGCAGAGCCCGACCACCCCTGGCTCCAACCTCCTGAATTTCAGGGAGTTGTGGAGAGCCAGAAGGTCTCCCCTGAGCCTCCTTTGCTCCAGGCTCAACACCCCCAGGTCCCTCAGGCGCTCCTCCCCAGCCTCCTGCTCTAGCCCCTTGCCCAGCTCCGTTGCCCTTCTCTGGCCACGCTCCAGCCCCTCCAGGTCCTGCTGGGAGTGAGGGGCCCAACGCTGAGCCCAGGATTCGAGGCGCAGAAGTCTCAACCTCCAGGTTTTGCATTTCCATTGCCAGGATCAGTTTTACCTTTTCCAGTCCCCACGGCCAAACAGCAGCCAGGACACATCCATCCCCGCTCGGGGATCGCCACGGCCCAGGGACCATGGATGGGAACCTCGCCATGACCACCACATTGGCAGGCGTGGGACCAGCTCCCTCTGACGCTTTGTCACCCTTGCCGTGGGTCCCCTCGCCGGGATGCGGGGGCCGGCGGCGTGGCAGGTCGGAGGAGCCCGGAGGAGAAAGCAGCTCCGTGGCGAACAACCTCCTCGGCGTTTCCTGTCTCACGCTGGAGAAATCGCATGTGGTGAGAGGCTCTAAAAATAGGCTCGGCAAACTTTTAACCACATTTGCAGATGTTAAAGGTAAAGCCAGAGCAACCCCGGGGGAGAAAACATCCCCGGCCGTACCTCCTGCTTGATGTTAACCCTCAGCGCTGCCGGTGCTGGCTCGGAGCTGGCACGGCTACGGGAGAGCCGGGTCGTCCAGCAGCAACCCCTGGGCGGGCGGTGGGGGCCGAGGCACCGTCTCTCCGCGCCGCTCTCCTCCGCGTCCCCGCGAAGCGTTGCCGGGGAGGACATTAGGAGCAGGAGCACGTAGCAGCAGGCTCTGTCTAACAGCGCTGCCGCCTGACCCTGATTTGTAGCAGGGCTGAGCGGGGAGGTTTGCTGTAGCGTTACAGCTCTTCCTGTGGTAATAGCCGGCGAGGCGTCACACGTACGGCACTGCCGGCGGCAACGGGAGGCCGCGGCCTCTGGGGCGGCTGGAGCGGGATGGAGAAGCCGTCGTAGCTTGGTTGCAGCATGTTTGCTTGCAAGGGGCACGCAGGGACGCGCGCTCCTGGGGTTGCTTCTCCCTGTGGTGGTGATGCTGGTGCCCGGCACGGTGGTGTGGAGATCATAGAATCATAGAATAATTAAGGCTGGAAAAGCCCTCTCAGATCATCGAGTCCAGCCTATGACCTACCACCACCACTCAGCTAAACCCTGCCACTAAGTGCGGCGTCCAGTCTGGCCTTAAACACCTCCAGGGATGGTGACTCCACCACCTCCCTGGGCAGGTGGCTGGTTGCTGCCTGTGTCTGTCCCCACCAGCCCCGTGGCCCAGTGTCCGGCGGCTTGTCCCGCACGCTGCAGCGGGAGCTGCTGTCCCTGTGCCGTATCGCAAGGGTTGGAGTCACCTGGGGACAGTGGCCAGAGCTGCTGGGTCCTCTCCCAGCCACGGCATTGGCTTCCCGATGGTACCAGAGGACTTTGTTTCGCCTCACCTCCCCAGTCTCCACCAAGACAAGGGTGACCAACCATCAGAGGGTACTAGCCCCACGTGTGCCAGCGTGGTGGTCACGGTGACAGCCCCGTCAACCACGCCTGGGCTGTGGTGGTCTCTGTGTGAGGATGGATGTGTCCAACTGCCGTTCATCCCCAGGGACTTGTAGGGGCAAAACTGCCCCTGGCAATGGAAATACAAAACCCAAAGGGTCAAACCAGGCCTCGGTGTTGTGGCTCTTGTCCGTGGATGACTGGCAGAGCGGGTTCTGTCCATGAAACAGGAGGTTCCACTTGAATATTAGGAAGAACTTGTTTGCAGTGAGGGTGCCAGAGCCTGGCCCAGGCTGCCCAGGGGGATTGTGGAGTCTCCTTCTCTGGAGACACTCAAAACCTGCCTGGACGAGTTTCTGTGGGACTTGGTCTGGGTGATCCTGCTCTGGCAATGGGGGGATTGGACTGGAGGAGCTTTCGAGGTCCCTTCCAATCCCTGACAATCTGTGATTCCATGATTCTATGAAAGATGGGAGAGGCAGCGCTGCCTGCATCGCTCCGTGGTTCTGCTGTCCACTGCACCCACACCAGCCCCGCAAGCCCGAGAGGGAGAGACCAAGAAACCTTTAGCCTTGCAAACCTGGAAGGTTGACTCAGACCATTGGGAAAATGAAAGAGCCAGAGAGAAGGAATGATTAAAGGGAAGAAAATGAGGTTCCTTGGGTTAACTTCGATGCGTGATGCCGGCAGCGCACAGGCCCTCAGCACCCCTCATGCAGCTCGGTGCCGGTGCATGGGAGGGCAGCACAGCTTTCTCTTGGGGTGAGGGCTCCCCGGGAGGTGTTTAATAGTCATTGTTGGTGCAGTGGTTGGGGGGAATCCATCGCTTTCTGTCCACCATTGTCTGGCTTCACCTCTCCTCCTGCTGTATCCTCCCGGCTGGGTTTGGGATGAAGGTTTGGATTCTCATCAGCCTTTACCTGCGAGCCCAGAGGGGGAAAACTGCCCCTCAGAGCTTTATCTAGCTAAAATAGTCCCTCCAAACCCAACTCTCAAGCAGACACAAGGTGCGTGGTGCCTCGTGGTGGGGTGGCTGGGGAGCAGCGCTGGTCCCCAAGGGTCTTTGAAGGCGAGAGCCGGTCACAGCGGGGTCGGTGCTTTGGCAAAAGGCATCACCTTGCCGGTAGGAATAATAACCATGAGGGGGAGGGGGCCAGGGCAGGCAGACAAGCAAATCCGTTTTATCAGACGCCGCATATTTTATGAAAGCACATTTCAGCTCTTCAGCCTTGGAAAGCTTTTCATACCCTTTAATTTTCTAATAAAAAGGAATTACGTTTGCTGAAAAGCCAGTAACAAGATTCACTGTCATTGTCTTTTGTACAGACCATAATTCCTGGCTTGGGCTCCTGCCCGCAGCCCCGTTGTGTGGTCCTAGGTGTGGGTCCGGTGTGCTGGCAGAGGGATCCAGGGTGCCACGGCCAGGCCAGCAGCAGGCAGGGGTGAGCTTTGCTGGCAGGAGCTTGCAGCAGCACCCGAGGATGACAGGGCTGAAGGTTTCGAGGTGCACCAAGGTGGATCCTGCTGGCGGTACGTGCCGGAGAGCCGTGCCGTGGCAGCTCTGGCGCACCCAGACCCGCAGCGTCCTTCCCTAGACCATTCCAGACTGGGAAGTTGTTTTGTGAAGCCCTGTAGAATGGGGAGGTTGCGAAGGAAAAGATGCAGCGGGGACGGCTGCAGGGTCTGCACGGAACCCTGCTGCTCTGCCTCCTCCTGTGCCATCCTGCCTGGTTCTACACCAGCAAGGTGCTGGAGGTTCCCCATTCCTGGCAGCCCAATGGCAGAGAGGAGAACTTCTGGTCCTCTGCTGGTCCTCCCACCATCCCACCCACCCCATCGCCCATCGCAGGGTTATAGTCAAACGGGGAATTGGCTTTATCCTGGTTGGAGTTGGCACGGTGCCATCCAGCGTAGGTAACAAATCCCTGCACGTAGGAAGGCGAATCTTCATCCCCTGCTGCTTGTGTGAGGCTGGAGCGGGACTTTGTGTCACCCAGCACCTCTCAAGGACCCGGAGCAGTTGCTTCTCCCTCCACCCTGCACCAGCTCCTCGCTGGGAGCAGCAGCTCGTGCCAATGGTCCTGCTGGGACATCCCTCCGTGGCAGCCGCCCGGTGACGCTGGTGGCAGGGCGACGGCTTTCCTGGTCTGAGATGTGGATGGGGCAGGTCGTGGTTACGCACGTGTTGGAGCAGCTGCGTGTCTTTGCAGGTGGTCGAGGGCAGTGAGATAGTGTCACCAAGAGCTTGGTGAAGAGGTTTGACTGGGCAGCTGGTGGTTCCCGGGCATCTTCCACCCTCCTGGGCATCCCTCCTGCAGGGTGCAGGATCCAGCAGGCACCCGAGAGCCTGGTAAATCCCCAGGATCCCACCACCCATGGGCTGTGTTGGCGGGCAAAGCATGTCCGGGTGCCAACCGCGGCGTGGTGAGAGCCACGAGCTCCTCCCTGCACCCCCTGGCACATCCTAGCTGGTGTTTGCAGCATCGGGAGCCCTTCGCGGGCTCGCTTGCTCCCCATTTTCCTCTGGGGACGCCTCTCTCGGAGCCGCAGCTCTGCCTGTGCCGCGCGGGCTCCCGGCCGGCTGCCACGTGGCGCCGGAGCCACGATGCCGCAGCCGCCGGCGCTCCCGTCTCCCTCCGAGTTGCTCATTTGAAGTTTCAGCTCACTGGCTGTTTTCGTGCAGGGGGGGAACACCAAACCAGCTCGCAAACACCAATAAATATCTTCTACGTCCTCCCCCCTCCTCCAATTCTCGTTTTCATTCTTACTTCCCAGCTGGTTTTGAGGGGGGAAAAGGGGTTTTCAAAGCTTTCCGTAAACGTGTGTAACAATAGGAAGCGTTGCCTTTTAGCCTGCGGCCGGCACAGTTTTAAATGAGGTCCCAGGTAGTCATGGTTACCTCTCCTCTTCAGTAAGAGATGACTTTTATTTCCTGCCTTTTGTATTTGCACATCTCAGATATACATTCTCCTAAACCATAATTGGTATTCACGGATAGACGGGGACGCGGGAGCGAGCCGCCGCGAGAGGGGAAGAGCCAGATGGACGCAGGGGGTGTCAAGGTCTCCAAGCCCCTAAACATCAGGAAATCTTAATTTCAAGTCATTTTTCCTCCCCTGGCAAGGGCGGGGAGGCAAAGCTGCCTCTCTGCAGCCTCAGGGCTTGTCCTGATCCCACCTCCCTCGAAGCCTCCCCGCTTAGCCTGGATGCAGCCCCACGATTCGGGGATTCACCCTGCCCGCCAGCGGCGGGGCCTCATGGAAGGGCTCCCTGGCATCCTGCAGCCCCTCCTGAGCATCCCTCGGTGGTGCTGAGCCAGGAGGGTGGCAGAGGGGCTGCCCTGAGCCCCCCTAGCCCTGAGGAGCTGCCTGACCTCGTGGGTGCCGGTGGAGGGACCAACCCTCCACCCTTGGATTTGGGGAGGCGAGGAGGGAAAGCGGAGCGCCGGCGGCCGCACGGGCAGGGCCCGGGGAGCGAGCGCGGGAGGGAGCAGCGCTCGGCAGTGATTGATGAAAGATCATAGCCTCATTCCACAGGATCATTGCTCAGAGTGTGGGCAAAGCTGCGCGTCCCAGGGGGACCATCGCCGGGATGCGTGCGAGCCTGTCTTTCAGGGGCAGAGGGGATGGAAAGCCACATATTTTATGCCTCCTTTATTATTTTTTTTTTTTTTTCCTTCTCCTTTTCTCTCTCTCTCTAAAGCACCAGGAAAACAAAACCCCCAAGCTGTCTAATCAGAGACAAGCAGATTCCACCCACTTCCTTGGAAAAAACTTGCATTTGCTAGGAAATCATCGAGCTGCATTTACAGCAAGCAGAGTGCCCCAGCGGTAGCTCGTGCCTTTCTGGCAGGATGATAACCAGCGCTGAACAATTATTGCGCTGGAGCGGGAGCAGCAGACATATTGGCTTTTCTCAGCCAGCAGGAAAGAATTTGCAAAACTAAGCAGGCGGCGACTGGAGCAGCAGCTCGGATTTGCAGCGCCGGGTGCGCGGTGCCGGGGATTCGCAGCTCACCAGATTTGCTGGTGGCAGCATATCAGGGACGCGCACACCGCAGGCACCTGGGCTCCTGGTTCCATTTAGGGTTGGTTGTTTTGTGTTTGGTTGGTTTTTTTTTTTATTATTATTTTGCAAGGAAACAACCCGCTTTTGCTGCCTGGAAAACGCCTCTGGTTGTTGCCAGCTCCCCCACTGCAGACGCTCGGCCCCCCCAGGTGTGCGCTAGGGCTGGTGGGGAGGAGGTATTTGCTGCTTTATCTTTTCTTTCTTTTTTTCTTTTTTTTCCCCCCCTCCTTTTAATGAGAAAAATGTGTTCTTGTCAAGGAGGTTGCCCATAAAAAATAACAGCGCTGGGAAGAAAGGCAGCCGGCTCCGTGACATTTACCTCGGCGGGGCCGCGATTGATGTGCGGCACCCCGAGAGCCTGCCCTGTGCCAGCCTGGGTGCCCGCAGCACCGCCGGGAGGAGCAGGATCAGTCCCGACGTACCCAGAGGAAACCCTCCTGGGCCACAGCCCCAAAAATCCCTGCTCAGGGCAAAACTCCTTTGCTTGGTTTTTACTCCGGGCAAGGATGTACGGGATTGTTGGAGGCTTTTGGTCCTTCCCTAGGGCAAAACTCTTCCTTGGTTTGGGTTTGTTCAGCCTTGAGAAAAGAAGGCGCAGGGGAGACCTTCTCGCCATGTGCCGGTATTTAAAGGGTGGCTACAAAAAACCACGGAGACTCCCTTTTGACGAGGAGTCACGTGGGAAATACGAGGGGTAACGGGTACAAGTTCCTCCTGGGGAGATTCCGATTAGACACCAGAGGAGAATATTTCGCAACAAGGGCCGTCAGCCGTTGGAATAATCTCGCCAGGGAGGTGGTGCAGTCCCCAGCGTTTAAGATTTGGCTGGGCAGGGAATCACAGATTGTCAGGGATTGGAAGGGACCTCGAAAGCTCAGCTAGTCCAATCCCTGCCCCTGACGAAGCAGGATCACCTAGATAAGTCCCACAGGAACTCATCCAGGCGGGTTTGAAACGTCTCCAGAGAAGGAGACTCCACAATCCCCCTGGGTGCTGGGTCATCTTACCTAGACTATGTTTTTCCCAAGAAAGGTTGGATCAGATGATGCTTGAGGTTCCTTCCAACCTGGAATTCTGTGATTGCAGGTCCCACGTCCTCCGTCGGCTGCTGCGCAGGCTGGACACGGAGGAAGCAAAGAAATGGTTTCTTTGCAGCCTTGTTGGGTTGGGAGCCAAGATCTTGCCCCGTTCCCTCCTCACCGCTCGCTGCAACCCCTTCGCCAGCCGGAGCATGTCCCAACGAGATGCTCCAATGCAGCCAAGTGGCACGGCAGGATTCTCACTCTGCTCCCACCGCCTGGTGAGGACGGCGGGGCAGAACCTGGCCCGGGATACTCAACCCGGCCTCGCTCGGGATGCAAACTGCGCATGGGTTGCAACAGCAGCTGATGGAGACTCCAGTATATTAGCAGCATTAATTAAGTTACAAAAATTATGCATGTTATCAGTTATGAGATGACCTTTCATAAACTCAGTTATTAAAGCAATAAAGCATGACCCGCTGGTCCTAACCAGTTTAATGGCTGGCTAAGAGTGCGGTTTTTCACATAATACTTTTAGCAGGTCATTAGCTGAGCAATAAGACAAGGCGGAGAGCCCAAGTGACGCGCGCGAGTGGCAGCGGGGCAGACACGTCTCTCGGTGCGGGGACGTGGGGCTGGGGGTCACCCATCCTCCCTCCGCGGCTGCGCACGGGCTCTGGCGGTGGCTGCAGCGGGCGATGGTTGTGGTGGGTGCTGCTGGAGCCGCTCCCAGCCTGGTTGTGCCGTGCCGTGTCCCGGTGTTGTGGGGCAAACCCATCCCTGGGTGCTGCGAGGTAGATTTGGAGCCGGCGATGGTTCCTCTGCAGCTCCCAAGTCCGTGCTGCAGAAGGGAGGTGGGATTTGAGGACGTGGCCACCCTGGGGGTCCCGGCTGCAGCCCCGGTGCTGCTGTAGGATGGCAGATCCCGACCTTCCGTGGGGCTGGGGGAGGGATGGAGGAGCCTGGGTCCTCCCAGCTTGGCCAGTCTCGGCGTACAGATGGTGCTGGTCTTGGTGTACGGATGATGCTGGTCTGGGCGTAGAGGCAGTGCTGGTCTCAGTGTACGGACGGTGTTGGTTTCTCCAGGCTGAGTCCCTGATTTGGGGTGTCTGGGTTGGTCCCTGTGTCCCCGCAGCGTGCGCCGGCATCCGTGGGGATTTGCCATGTGTCCACAACCACTCGGAAGAAGCCACTGAGCCCTGGTCACCAAGTCCTGCTCCCTCCACGCACCGCTGCCATTGCCGAGCACGTCTCATCCGGGTGCCGGTGCCCTCCCTACCCGTGGCTACGCGGCGATACCTGGGCACGCTGAGAGCCGCACGGTGCCGCCGGCACCCCCAGCACCCCCAAAGCGCCTCCCCCCGTCCCCAGCAGCCGTTTCCAAGCACTGACCCTCTCCATAAACAAAGGAGAGGGAGAGGGAGGGTGGCTGGCATGTTAATATACTCTCCCCCCCTCTTTTCCTCCCTTCATCCCTCTGGGAAAGGCCTTTGCAGATATAAGCAAACCTTGATTAAAAGCTGCCTGACAGGCAACGGCAGCAGCAAGCAGCAGGCAAGGAAGCTCTCCAAGTCCAAAGGGAGCTGCTTCTGCTGCTGCCGCTGCTGCTTCCATTCTCAGATGTCCCTGATCCTTTAATCAATCACAGCCACGGAAGAGAAGAGCAAACACCCGTGCCGGGGCAGAGGTATGTGCATGCATTCGTTCCAGCCGCAGCCGAGGCAGCGGGGCGGCCGCACGCCTTCGCTTGGAGCCAGCGCCGAGCTTGGAGATACTCTTTCATCTCCCGGAGACAGCTGGGGCTGCGTCCTCGCCGGTCCCCCCGACATCCCCGCAGGACCCGGCGCGGAGCGTGGTACCCGCGGGGTGCAGGTAGCAGGATGGGTGCAGGGAGCCGGGCGCTCCGGTGCAAGATGCATCCCTGGGGGGGGTGGATCCCAGCTCCCGTCCCATGGGTTGTGCTGTGCTGCTGTTCACGTGGCAGCGAGCCAAGCGGGGAAAGCGGGGTGATGGGTACCCCCGTGGGGTGACGGCCGCGGGGCACCAGCTCGGGCGGCGCGTCTAACGCAGGACGAGCCAAAACATCCTTGGCTGGCGAACCGCGGTTGGGCACGTGGAGCCCTGGAGATGGCCCCGGTGGGGAGCAGAGCCCTGTCCTGAGCTGCATGGGGTGGGCAAGGGCTCCCCTCTGGCCCCGAGCCACCAGCGTGCAGAGAAACACCCCCCCTTAACCCGGGATGATTTGTCACCAAGTGCAGCGTGTCACCGCAGGGCTGGCTCCCCGCGGAGGCTGGAGATGGGAGCGGAGGGAAAAGGGGGAAAACACGTCGTTTTAATAAATCCCAGCAAAATCCTCTCTTTCCTGCCGTGCTTCCCCAGCTCGCGGGTGGCAGCGGGGGGCTCTGCCCGCGCGGGGCCGGCGGGAGCGGGCAGGGGATTGCGTTTTCCTCGCTTCTATTTTTTTTTCTATTTTTTTTTTTATATTTGCCGTTGCTTATTTTTAGCGCCGCGTCTTAATATATTGTGACAGTGCCCTGGGACGTAGCGCGCCTCCGGTCGTATGAGAAGGTGTCTGGGGCAGAGCCGCTTGACGCCGCCAACGAGTTCCAACCAATCGCCGGCAAGACGCCGGCT
>WEIS01052410.1:0-15677 GCA_013389965.1 Todus mexicanus
ACCTCTCCTTGGGATGATGCAAAGGGAGGGCATGGACCTGGCCAACCACAGGCATGGCTGGTAACGGGAGAGGGCATTGATTGTCCCTTCGGTGATGTGGGCACCTAGACTAGCTGGTGGTCATGCAGCCTAAGGCAGGAGAGGGGAAGCTCCTTAAATGGGGAAAAAATTTAAATGTATATCTCATCTACTTTCTGGGTAAATAAGCTGGCAACACAAATGTGGAAGAAGGGAGAAAAGATAGCTCTGCCCTTGTACTGCCACCTTCAGCTATGCTAACGAAAACCCTGTGGGAGAGCCTGTGGGGGGTACTGTTGCTGATGAGGGGGCTCTGTCCAGGTGGACCTGCCCCGTGTCCTTCTGTCAGCTGCTGGGTTTCAGAGCACGTGGTGTAGCACCGCTTCTAGGAAAAAAAAAGAAGCGCGGAGTAGTTGCACAGGATTTTTTTGGTCTCAATTTCTGTCATATGTATCATATGCTGTGTTGGTGATGCTACATAAATCTGCTGTCTAACACCTTCTCACAGCATTAATAGGGTTGTTGAGCCTTCAACATTTTTCACACCTGACAGTTTCTTAGAATGCATCAATTATTTTCCTACCTGTGTTCACAGTTTTGTTGTCATTTGTAAAAAAAACCTCCACAAAACAACAACAAAAAAACCCCCAACAAAGTAAAGGAAAAGAAAGGATTGATTTTATTTTTGATTTAAGCTGAAGAACTGGAGTCTTTCATAGCCTTTATATAAGCTCTGACGTGATAACTACCAAAGCTGATGGTGAAATCTGAACTGGTGAACTGCCGTTTTCAGGCCAGCAGGTGTGAAGCAGAAGAAGCCAGACAAAGTCATACTGAAAATAAGATGGAAAAATCACTACCTGTTAGTGCCATTTCTAGCTGCACTGATGCACAAAAGCACATGGAAACACCCACAGAGGTACAGATGCAAATCTTTCTAGCCTATCATTTATCTTGGGCTGAGAAACACTTTCCTTCTCCCATCCCTCTATTCCTTCCTTAGCAATTCTTTTCATTTTGCCACCTACCTTGTGCCCCAAGTCTGTCCCTGTCTGTTCCCCCCACTACAGTTTCTCTTCATCCCCCCTCTTCTTACCAATAGACACCACCTCTCCTCCAGCTTAACGCTGGAGTGATGCGCTGGAGGTGGCAAGTTGGTGAGACCTTCATTTCATCTTCTACTATCTTTGGTGTGTTTGGAATGGCACCATAGCATGCAATAGCAGACAGGTTCTTGTCGTGGTCAGGAGCTCCAATATTATACTAGCTTTCAAATAGGCTTCTGTCCCTGTGTACTTTGTGCTTTCCCTCAACAGTGTCACCCATACATTTACTTGACTTCTTTCTTGCCCTTACACACATAAAATAGAAAGCTGCCAATTTTAATAAGTAAGTATAGACTTCTCTGCGTAATTGAGATTAACATAGACAGTTAAAATATTAACACAGGAGCTGAACCTTGGTGCCTTTCAGGGATTGCTCATGTATTTGCTGGGTCAGGTTCTGATTAGTTATTTTAAAACACTGGCGTATTTGCAGTGCAATGTCATGGGATAAATCTACTTATGCTGTTCTGTCCTTCACAGAGTGCAGAGGGAGAGGTCCCTCCCAACATGAGTACATCCACACACGTGCACATACACCCCCCCACCCCTTTACTCTCTGATGTACACGATTTGCTGTACTCTTGTGTTAGAAGATTTTCTTAGGGCTTTTTTTTTTCACTTTTCATGTGTGGTGAGGGATCAACAGCGTTGCTGTGCACCGGTCATTGCTGGCTGTGGGTATTGGTGGGACCAGAGGACGTGAAGTAGAGGGAGGGCAGACCGCTCAGGGCAGAGCAGTGAGAAGACCTATACCATGAACCGCACTCCCTGCTGGTCCCTGTTTTTCATTGCTGGATGCTTCCAGCAGAGACCCAGCCCAGTGGGAGCACTGAGCTTCGCCTGCAGATGCCAACCAAAAGTGGCGGGATGCTGCTCTCCCTGCCATGCTGGCTGGACTTGGAGCTGCAAAAGGCAAAGCTGGAAGGGGCTGTAACCCATCAAACCCTTTGGCCTCGCTCTGTTTCCCACCCTACATTGTCTCCAGCTAACCTTTTCCTTCTTCTGTTTCCTTATTCCCGCTCAGTTATGGGGGTGTAGCGATCTCTTCTGACTCTTCCCATTACAAGTTGCAAAAAACCCCAAATCCGCTTTGCTTTGGAGGCAATTGAAGACATGGCAGAAACCACCAGGAATGGGATTTGGCACCCTGGGGAGAGGGGCCCATCTGCAGCTCCAGCCAGCGCGGCTGCTCCTGGGGAGCTCGGCACACAGCCGAGGCTGGGAGCGAGAGCAGGGAGGAACAGGAGAGGGGAAAAAAACCCCACCAAAACACCCAGGGAAATTATTTACGTGACTTTGATTTCTACACAAATCTTGCCCTAAAAAGGGCACAGCTGTCACTCCATTTGTCAACATCAGCAAGTAATTATGTAAAGAAAAACATCATTGTACTTTTGACTTTGCTGCTTGTCGTATCAGCCCGAGACCGATAGATGGACCACTTGGATTATGTGAAGTAATCGCATGGTGTGAATGCGCAAAGCTGAAAGGGCTCCTCTGGCTTCAGCTAAGCTTGTTATTTTTTTTTTTCTTCATAATAGAGTGAGAATTGAGGAAGAGAGAGAAAATTAGCAGTAGAAAAAGAAGCTCCTCTTTGTTGAATAGACAGTTTAATTTATTCCTGAGCGCAAGGTACCTGAGGAATGATAAGAAACAACTTTGATATCATGCTAAATAAATAAAAAATAGGTTACGTAACCAAATTTTCTCTGGGTCTTACAGCAGTTTCTATTTTATCAGCTTTCATTTAACTGGAGCAAAATTAATAAGAGAAAAGTAGGGCTACCTGGACTACTACTACGAGATTTCTTAAAAAGGAAAAAGAAAGTGTCTGTAAGCTAAATATTTTGTGTGCAGGTCTCTGTGTGGCAATTCAGGAGGGCTGACCTCCAGGAGATGCTGATGCTGGGTGAATGGCACTGAAGGTTGGGTCCCCAGGTCCCCAGGGTGGAGATTGCTGGCAGAGCAAGAGGCCACCGGGGCTGGGCTGGTCCTTGCACTTGACACGCAGTCACCTGTGTCATGGAGGAGTGGGGACCAGTGGAGGAGAAATGTCCACGTGCACCTCAGCTGTGCTGAGTGCTCCCAAGCATTGCAGCTGCCCCCAAGATTTCTGAGGCAGCTGATTTAAAACAGATGAAAATGATTTGCTCTGTGTGAATGGACAACAAGCTGCTTACTTAATAATTTCCTCCCATTCCCCCCCCGCTTCTCCAAGAACAAGAACTAAGGAGAAAAGAAAGAAAAAGGTGAAATAAACATTTAAAAATACATAGTTCCAGCTTTGATGCTGCTTGATTTAGAGATGAACCAGTACAACAACTGCAATAAGAGGAGGTGATGACAGCCACGTGCCTCCCTTCCCCACAGTGTCTGATGTTCACACGTGGGAACATCAGTCTGTCACCAGCTGAAGGCAGCTCCAGCTTTAGCCTTTTTGGCTTTGGGTACATTTTAAAATCAGGCTTGAAGGAAGAGCAGACACGAGTGCTTAGATTTTAAAAAAAGCAGCAGTAGCTAATTTTATTATTTTGGGCATTTTCTGTTGCATTGCAAAGCGGGGTGGAGGGGTGGTTAAGGAGGCTCCTTTGCAGCAGTTTTGCTTTTGGTAAGCACAACTTCGAGTAACCCACAGAGGAGGGTGTCACTGCCTGCCTGACCAGCTGGTGAGGGCGAGGGGAGTTGTGTTAGTTCAGACACTCAGGCTGCAAAGTTGCTGGGGGGGCTGTACCACAGCAGCATCTTCTTGACGAGATGTTTCTGAGAGGCTTAAACTGTCATAGTGACAGGGGGAAGGTCCCATTCTTCAACTCAGGGGCCGTTCAGCTGCCATGCTGAAGTGTGTCCTGCTTTTTCACCCTTGGACTGAGCTTAAAGCCTTCTGGTAATGAGCAGACCTGATGCCAGGAGTCCCTGGGAGCTGGCTCACCCTCCTCCCAACAGTGTCTGCCAGCTGCTGGTCCCAGGGCATAAATAACTCTTGCAACGGTCTGACATGGAACTAAGCCTCTTACTTTCTGTGCGTTGTAACCCTGCTGCTGGAAGTAAACTTGTAAATGCAAATTGTACATCAGTAAACAGTGACAAATGTGGCCTGATTCCTCGGGCATCAAGCATTTACATTGGTATCTTTTGTGTTTTGGGAACACAAGATAGGAATGGGAGAACACATTAGCCAGTATTAGGGGTTATTTCACTTGGACTTAGATTTTTTTTTTACAAGAGGAAGGAACTCCCTGGTTGTGCAGGTAGCCTTAAAGAAGCAATGGGTGCTTTGGGCTTGCTTCCTGCAGTGCATCCTGCAGTGCTTTCTGCTTTCAGGCCACTCAAATAATGATAAAAGTCCTGTGTTCATGGTTTGGCAAGTCATTCTAGAGCTCCCTCTCTGGCCCACAGGGTGCCAGCCTCACTGCTTGGCCCACAGCACTGAGTGACATACAGACAGAGGTTGAGGGCAGACAGCTGCTGTGTCCTTCTGCTATCACGCCAAGGACACCTCTAGTCCGAAACATGTCCAAGAGGTTGACTGAAGCAAGCAGGAACACGCTTCATGTCAGTGCCAGGCTGCGATACCACCACTGCTATTAATTTACCTTCACTCTACTAACAGACTTTCCACCATAAAGAAGGTAGCGCAGGAGCATAGCAGGCTGCAGATACACTTTGCCCTAGATTGTGGCATAGAAATATATTGCAGATGGTATTTACTTCAAAGACAAGTAAATTTTTATTTTTGTGTCTGCTTGGAATAAACCTAATTAAAAGCGAAGCAGAGTGTTTTCCTCTTCACTTAAAATATTACAATTAGTGGCAACATCTGTGTTGCACAATTTATTATTTGTATGTGCAATGTTGTAAAGTACACTTTCCCAACATTGGAAAGTGATGTATAAAACCACTGCAACTAATTAAACAACATTTAAATGCTAATCTAATTTGGAGAAAGAGAACTCAATATAATTTCTAGTCTTTAAAGCGGTTTTCTTATTCCATTACAGAACCCCAGGGAAACTGTGCTGTGGTGTGAGCTGGGGGGATCCTTTTACCATATATGAAGTCTGTGAAATACAGGCTGACACTTCAGTTGAACTCAATATTGGGATGCTAGAATTGGAGAACTTTCCCGTGGATGATCCTTGAATCAACAAGGTTTGAGTGAAGCGAGATTTCAGGGGATCACAGTCATTGGCACAGGGAACAGACTTCGTCTCTGCACATTATGATAAATGATAAAGACAGTGGCTAAAGAAATAATTCTTTTCTGCCAGCTCTCTTTTCCTACAGCTTTTCATCCCTAGAAGTTACTTAATGGAGAACACAGTGGGACACCTCTCTGCAAGGACAAAAAGAACAGCTCACAGTGTACAGCTTTATTCATCTTCTTCTGAGCTGGTGCTGCAGTCAGTCCCTCTCTCCCTCTGTCCTCGTCTCTCTCCGCAGCCAATGCCTTAAACAGTTCCCTCCACTTCCATCTGTCCTAGTTGTAAACTCCAATGGTGGGTGTACCCTCCTGGGAAGTGCAATGCTTCCAGAAGACCTTTAGTCTTGTGCCTCAAGGTGCATGGGCAGGAAGATGGAGAGACATGGGAGCCAGAGTAGCTGCTCATCCTCTGGTGTCTGGTAGGAGCTTGACCCATTCATGGTGTGACTCTCACCCCCAGGAGACTGATTAAGCAGAGGAATACCTCTGTGTGGCTTATAAATAGCCTAAGGAATACATAGCCCATTTAAAGTCAAAGTCAAAGGACGACCTTGGTTGTTGTCATTGGCAGCTTAAATCAGCCTGTGTACTTTTGCCCAGAGCTGGATCAAACATGCACATTTATAAGAGCAGAATTAGCTGCGAGGAGAAACTCCTTCTCAGGGGAATTTCACCGGCAGCTCTCCTCTGCCACTGTTACCTGACTGCAATTCCAGCCTGGCATCAGTAACTCTGGATGAAAACACAACGTCAGCATGTTAGCAGACACCGTGAGTAAGTGTATAGGGAGGACACTTCAGACCACGTACACTTAATCTTAGGTGAAGGATTTAGCTGGGGTACAAAGGATAAGCATTTTGTACCACTGCAGCCAAGTTTATCAAGGATTGTGGATGGATCTGAGCCACTAGATGCCTATGAGTCCAGCCCTGCTTTAGCAGGGACACATCAATAGCAGGTCTCTTTTGGGAAGACCCATTAACCCCACCACCACTGTTAGTCCAGGAATTCTCAGTGGGGGGTTGCCTCTTTGTGCTTTTAACCTTGGCCATGAGCAGTTTTTTCAGCTCTGAGAGATGATTGTGTTCCCAATTCTACTTAAGCTGGCAAAGTATCTTTGAACAGCCTATTAGAGCTGCCAGTCACCTAAATTACATAATTTGCATTGATTTGATTAATACAAAGAGGTTTTAGCCATTTAGAATGGAAACTGATTTTCTGTTGCTGGTGCACCCACAACGCCTGGATATAAGAGTATGTTGGGCTTCCTTTGCCTTCCAGACATCTCCATTCCCACCACACGGCTGATGCACATCAGCTCCCAGAGGAACCTACCTGTGCAGCCAGCTAGACTTGCTTCCCACCCACCAGCCATCATTTTATCAATGCGGTATTTTTCTCTGCGCACTTGCTGCTTTCCTTCTATCAATGAGATGAAATACAAGCACCTGGTGCTATGACATATAACCACGAGAGAAAACATTAAACTGAATCTCATCATCTCATCAGCCTATGGGTTGCGAAATATTTATACAACAAATCAAACTATTTCCCTCTGAAATGAAGTCATTTGTGTGCTAAATGAGAACCTCCTTCCGCTGAAGAAATCCAAACTTGCATTGGGGTTACAGCTTCACTTCAACACTGCTTTTCTCCAGTAGCTGTGGAGAAAATTGAAGATAAAAAAAGTAGAAAATTGCATTTTATTGTGTCAATGAAAGGAAGGGTAAAGTAAGAAAGGGAAAGCTTACTTAGAAGAAAAAGGCAGAGATAGTTTCTATTACAGATGGAAGGTGGAACTGAAAACTCTGGAAAGCCAGATCAAATGCTGTACAGATAGATTCCCTCGGTGACTAATTAGTTCATCAGAAAAAAATATCAAATAAACTGTGGGGTTTTTACTGTTTCTTTTGCTGGATCCCATGTAATGCTCTTGGCAATCCCAAGGGGAGACCTTCACTGCTGTCTGTCGCAAACAACTTTGTTCTGGTGCCGTCTGCTCAGTCCCAGGCTGCTCCCACCTACAGAGAGCACAAAAAGATAACAGAAAACCCCTGACACCTATAGGGAACAGTGATGAATGCAGGGGGATTATCACTGTACCTTTTATTGCGCTCTGTTTTGAGGCAGTGAGGCTTTTGCTGTTCAGCCCTTTGCACTGCAATCTGTATTGCTCAGTGAAAATATCCCATGTCTGGAAGGGAGCTTAGGACAACAAGGAGAGAGGAAGCATCATGACGAGCATGAATGGCCTCTCTGATCTGATTTGGTTTCATCTTATCCTGTGGAGTAGGAAATGCTCTTGGTGGCTGCAGAAATGCCAGAATTAGGTAGTTCTCAATTATCACCAGTTGTTATATGTGTAAGAGAAAAATTACTCAGTAAAATTTCTGTTTCGTGAAGCTATGGGAACTTCGCAGCACAAATAGATGCGTATACATTGGTGTTGGACCTTGTGGCATATAATACATGTTCTTAAGGGGGAACCAAATCATATTTAATAACTGTGGTAGAAATAGGACTTTTATCTTGTACTAGATCCCCCTAGACACTGACACCCTTCCCCTCCTTTGCAGCCCTGGCACACAGGAGTGTCCACACGCCAGTGTGCCCTGCAAACCTGCACCTCTGTGCTGAATGTGGTGTCTCAGCTCTGCTCATCACTCAGCTGTGGTAAGAAGAATTCAGATAGATAGATAGAAATTAAAATAATAGAACACTCAAGGAATAATCAGTATGCTCAATTATGTTTGTTGAGTGAATCTGGAAGTAAACTCTGCTGCCCAGCAAGTCTGATCCTGCCCTCCTGTCCGGTGGCTCATGGTGCCCTGAGGAGCTGTGCTGCTCTCAAGCAGCCAGGTATCCAGCCTGCTGGGTCTCGGTTTTAACGCAGGTTAAGCCCAAGGACAGCAGAAAGGAAAGGTTTTGGGGTAGAATCACCCATGAAGTATTTTTTCCACTCTCACTGCTGTTGAAATTTTTGTTGTTGTCTTTTCTTTTTTTTTTCTTTTTCTTTTTTTTTTAACACTCAAACTGTTTCCTCTTTTCCAGGCTCAGATTTGATTTAAAGCTCCGTTAGGCTTCTTAGATCTATTTTGGATTAGCACGTTCAGACAAGCCTGCAGGCAGATCCCATTAGCAGCTACTCTTTCCCCACCTTGGTAAAGTCCCTTTGTGTGACCTGGACGGTGATGAACAGCTGGAAGTGTAAACTCAGAGACAACCAGTGGTGAGCACACACGGGGGACCAACTAATTCACCCACAGAGGCCTCTAGGAAAGGAGAAAATATCACAAATAGCCAGACCCATCGTCTCCTCAAGTGTTTGTAACCTGTATTTCCCTTACTTTTAGCAAATGCACTGATGCATTTGTCTGACAATTCTTAGGAAAGTTCCTTGTCTAATTTTTTTTTTTTCTTTTGTGGAAGCTTTAAAAAAATTCAGATCCAACTCAGAAAATCACCACAAGGGACAGTTTGTCTTCTCTGCTGCACAGAGGAGGGCCTAGACACTGCGTCTCTGATATAGAACAACACAAGACTCCCCCTTACAAACTATTAGGCCTAATTTAGCTTCTATTAATTCTGCTTTTTCCTAATCTTAATTCACAGACCAAAGAAACTGGCTGGTTGACACGTTCCTCACCACAGCTGATCCATCAACCCAAGTTTTGCTGACCATCCTGCCTCACTAATTTTGGCGAAAGTCTTTGGCCAAAGACCAAGACCTACCTGCTCCATCCAGGCACGTCTGGCAGCCGTAATTCAATGGGAAGTTACTGAACTTCAGCACTACAGACCATCATGGTGCTCCATGCCTTGATCTTCAGGTGGGCTGGCAGAGCAGGGGAGGTTATGAACTTGATGAAGAATAAGGAATTGTATGTAGTAGGTGATATTAAATAGTATGGGCAAATCTTAACAGATTAATCCTTCTTCTTTGTTAAGTACCTGAAAAAACTTGTCTAACATGATATACATAGATACATGCATAAATATATGGATATAAAATTTATGGGTTTACACATATGTATTTCAAAGCAGAGATATTGGAAATGGACATCTTTGCTTTCCAGTGTTACAGTATTTCATGATTACTCGGTTTAAATCATCCCACTACATAAATGCCAGAATTAAAATTATTTCTTGATTCCTTTTCTCCTGTACAGTGTTAATTTTTTAGTGTCAAATGTGATGCTTTTGACAGTCATAAAAAGTATTAATTTGTAAATTAATTTATTTATAGGCTTGTCTACAGAGTTCAGCACTGTCAAGTCTGAATGCCCTTCAAAAGTTGCTAGGTGACACTGTCATACCTCAGGCTGATGAACAAATGAGAGCTCACAATGTTGATGCAGTGACTTCAACCAAACATCCTGCTTTCATTTTCACAGAGCCTTTTTCCTTCTTTTTTTTTTTNTAAATCACTTTATTATTGAATGGAATATTTTTTAATTTTTTTGAGTCGTTGCAGATTTGTTATGGACTCCAAGCAAGCTCAAATTATACTTTTCGACAGTAGGATTTAGTTCATAACTAAACTAGTTCATAAAGTCAATGCAAATCTTTCCCTGTTGATTTCATGAAAATCAGAACAAATTCATATATTTGCATGAGCAACAATATTCATAGACTGATCCAGAAAACAAACAGTTTCACAGCTTCTAACTTTAATTGTTTATTTAAGATGTTGCTAATTCCTTCTTCTCCCGCCTGCACTGACCTGAAGAGTGCATTGTCTTTGCAATGCTTCTTCACATTCAGGAAGACTAATTAAAACCCCACACATACAGTGGAGCCAGGGTCCCACATCCTCTCAGAAACACTCATGTGCTTGTGGCAGAGAAGTCAATTCTGACAACATGGGTCCTTAATCAGAACAAGCGTATTGTTTCCATCTCCTTCCCGCTAGCTGGAACCATAATAACTAATATTAGAGCTTTATGGCAGGGAAACCATGAATACAGCAAACATTCTATTATTTTCTTACATAATTTTCCTTATTTTATTTTTTGTTTTGTTTTGCCTTTCCTTAAAGCAAGCATATCCTGATTTCTTTCCTCCCGGTTTTAAAATAGTAACGATGTTACATTGACTCAAAGTGTTCGCAAAGTGTTTCCACTTACATGGAATCGGTGAGAAATGTGTTTCTAACAATTTCCCTGCAGGCGGGAACCTATGGAGCTGGGAAATGTCTCTCAGTGGGGCTTGTCTGCAGCAAAAGTGTGAGTTTGAAAAGGGGCTGTCATGAGCTTTCAAAGCTTTGGCCTGGCTCTCTGTAGCAACATTTTTGTGATCCAAATTGGCATTGATTCGAGATGTGTTCATGTACAGGGTAAACAATAGCTTAAAGCAGCTGCTAATTAGCTCAGCTTGGTTCTGTTCTTGCTTTTCATATCTCGCTATACCTCCTTCAGAAATAAGCAGCAGAAGGAAAACATCCAAGCATAAGAATCAGAAGGCAAAGGAAAAGAAATGGATGGGGATTGCAAGTGAAAAATTAATGAGGAGAGACCTCATTTCACAAGGCTTATATAAAGCTGGCCTGCATCTGTGCAAAGAACAGCGACCCAGAAAGAGCAAGGTGCAAAACTTGGTAGCCTCTTTCCCTCTGAGACGCACCTACCTTCACAAAGATGCCTTGTTTATGACCGCTGCAAGCTCATCTTTGAAGTTCCTACCTAGTTTTCCCTCCCCTCCACAGGTCCTGGCTCAGGAAGCAGCGGGGCTCTCAGCACTCACAGAGAAGGTCGTGGCTGAGTGTGAGTCCAGAGAAACCGCACTGTGGGCTCAGCATGGCTTGTCTCACATTTATTTGGGATATCAAACCTCCTTAGGTAGCCATTTTTTTTTTCTCCTATCCATTCATTATATATAAATATATATGTTTGATATATATATATGCATGTATAAAAGCACTTTGCTTTTGGCCAAGAGGCAGCTGCAACACTGTTGCTGCCCAACAAAAATCTGTGTTTCAGAAGTCTGCAGAGCGTAATTTTTTGCTGGGAAAAAAAAAGAAAAAAAAGAAGAAAAAAAGAAGTATCTGGCTAGTACTAAAATGGATGGGGAATATTTCTCATTATTTTACAATTGAAACCCTTAATTAGTGGGCATCTCCTTTCATAGCTGATCCCAGAAGAAAAAGACCTTTAGTACTTTTCATGACAGGGCTGAGATTCTCACCCCAAAAGCTCACTACTTAATACCTGAAAAACAGGACTCTTCACAGTTTCCCTGTATGAGAGAGGAGCGTCTGCAGGAGCGCCAAATCTACATGCTGGTTTGAATTACATTCCTTGCTTACTTGCCTGTTGCCCTGAATGGAAACTCAGGAGAATTACTTAAAATGAAAATTTTTGTCTTCTATATTAAGAACATCTCAGACAATATTGAGCAGCTCACTTTCTGTTATTAACAGGTCTCCAGGTACTAACACAGCACTTATCTCTCCTACTAATTTCTCCTGCCAATCTTTATCTTCGAGTTTGAATAAAGGGATCGAGGCATCACCTGCTAGCGCATCACATAAGCTTTTTCTCCAAGTAGCATCATCCGTTAGCAGTCAGTCTGATTTGATTGTTTCCAAACCAGAAAGGACAGCTGTCAGCTACCTCGCAGAACGGATTCAAACGCTATAATCAGGAAATCTTCTCTAAGAAGTTGTTCAAAGCTGGTGCTTATCAGTTTTCAAAAGACTGAGAAGACAATAAACTAGTCAATTTGCTCTAATGGGCAGGTGCAATCTGAGTATTTAGTGTCTCATTAATATTGACTGGCAAGACTTAAAGGAATTCGAATGTCATGGATGTCAGTGCTAGACTGGCAGGATGTGAACCAGTGATGATAAATATTTGTACTTGCAGCAGAGGCTAATTCAAGTTTATTTTCTGAGGTGTTAAAACTATTGAAATTAATAACATTTAAAACTTGAATTTTATGAATCTGTTCAGATTTGCATTTGAAATGATTGCTCTTAGTTCTCATAAGGTTGCAAGGAACCACCTTACAATAGCAGGGATTTCTCTTGACGAATCTGCTCTGGATTCTCGCTATATTTAGCACCATCTTCTGCCCTCTTCTGCCTCCCCCCCTTCTGCCAGCATCCCAGCCACTGACAGCTAAAGCATGCTCATTCTCATATCACTTGTGGCAGGTGGGGCAAAGGATTATTATTTCCACTTATAGTCTGGAAGGCCAACCACAGAGAGGCTGCTCCCCACCTCCGAGAAGGTATTTACCTCTCTCAGCATCACTGAGCAGCACCTGCAGCTGATGAACCCTGAAGCAACATGTTTATTTTCCTAGGTGAGAGCTGTCCGGGGCCAAACCCCCCCTGGGGAGCATCAGCTGGGCAAGGCAGCCTCACCCTGCCTGGTTCAGGGTATTTATGTAGTTTAGTTTTGGTTAAGAATGCTGTTGCAAAGGGAGAAGCTATTAAACCATCTATTGCACAGTTTGGGCTAGAAAAACACACACTTCCCAAAGCATATTTTCTTTCTCTTTTAGCAGCACATTATCCATTATTCTGCTGCTGGCACCTGCATCTTTCTGACCCTGGGACCTCTGCACTGAGGGAAGAGCATTGCTAGGGGCTGGCTCAGGAAAGCCTGGGCAGCCAGCAAGTGACTCCTTAACCTCAAGATACTAATTAAAAAATACCCTTGAGTCAGCTCCAAGTCAGGTAACAAAACAAAAGGCCCCAAAAGGCCTGGAGATAGATGGATGTTCAGTAAATAACAAGACCTATAGGACCCTGCTGCTGGTGACAAGCAGATGGTTTCAATGCATAGAGCATATCTTACTGAAAGTTGTTTAAAACCATTTACATACAGTTTTTTTCAGAAATGCAGGCAAATTGTTCCCTTCCCTTTCCTCTTCCCAAATATCTGTTAATTTAGCAGAGCTGAACTATTGGTGGCTGAACAAAGGATGAACTATGCACGAGCTAATAACAGTATTTTTACAATAAATTCTCTGTTTTGCCTTTTGTGAGCTGAAACAATCTTTTGGATGCTGTCAGACAAATACTAGATAAACACTGTTAGGCAGACAAATTATTTCTTGAATGTGAGAATTTAGGGAATTCTGAATCATTTCCTATCCCTTGTCAATCTTTAAAAGGATTTTCATTTATCACTGAACAGCATATCTAAACAAATTGAAAAACGGAGGTTTGCTTATAAACCATTGACTTTGACTGTCTGCTTTTTATCAATTTGCACTTTAACCTACTTCCTTGCCTTTTTTTAGGCAACTATAACTTTCCAGTATGAAAATAAACATTATTATATGTAACAGAGCATATCTAAGGACATCCTTTCAACAAAATAGTTTTCAAACTTTTGGTTATAGTGGTCATTATCATGAAGGTTAATGATGATAGGAATAATAGAAAGTAATAGACGCTGAAACTCTTACAATAAAAGAGCAACAAAGTGAAGATGAAGCTTTAATGTACTGACATTGATATGCACCTCTTATCCTAGTATTTGACTAACTCTGCAAATTCCATTTTGCTTCAAGATTTCCGCATTTTTATATGAAAAGTATTGTATGGAAAGCTGATGTTTTGAAAATGTACTGAACTCATATTAATTCTACATCATGATAAAACTTTTGCCATTAGCCACATGTCTGCTATGAAATACATGTTTCTATTTCAGTTGATTCTATTTACTGGAGATGGTAGAGAAATCTAGACTACAGTGAAAGTGATGAAGCCAATGTAATTAGAAAAAAAGTAAAAATATGAAAGACTTCCCTGTTTCTTAATATATGCAGTACCCACTTCTGTGCCACTGCAAGCAGTAAAGGCTTTGCCATTGACCCCGGAGGGTGGCGGGGTGTTCTCTCCAGCACAGCACCCACCCCACCTTTCACAAGAGAATTCTACTGTCTCTCCAACCTGTCCTTCAAGTCTAGTATGTGCTCATGAAATTGCTCTAATAAATTAGTGATAATTGACCCAAATACAAAAAAAGTAGCTCCCCTCAGCAAAAAAATTCTGAAGGCCTCTAACAAAAAATTCTGTATTTTCAAATGCTGTGATTAAAAATCCAGTTTCAGAAACACACAATAAATACAAACCAAAGAGAGCTCTTAAAGATGGGCTATAGCTGATTTCCCTTTACAGCCTGTCTTTTAGCTTCTCTGGTTGCTAAGATACCAGCACTATTACCTTTCACTATGTCTTTGGGATTTGAAATTTATATTCCCTTACCCTCTGTAAAAGTCTCCTCCATGTATTGCACCCGCCTTTACCTGCATCTTTCCTTTCAGAAAGAGCAGGTGGAGAGTGTAGGTGAGATTCTCCACACATATAAAGGCACAGACCTCCAGTTACTCCAGTGGAGCACTCCTACCTTCCAACCACTTACAATCTGGTCTGGTAAATGCAACTGCTTTATTTAGAAATTCACAGTTTTGAGCTTGTGTCATACCAGGTAACGTAGACTCTTCTATAAATGCAAATAACTTCACTGTCCTAAAAGATGCCAAAAATGATTTTATATGAGGGTTCTGGTTTCCAAAGTTAACTTTCAAATTCTGTGTTCAAATACCTGATTGTCTTGATCAAAATAAATTTGATGTCTAATTGATTTTGCATTTTAGTGCTCTACAATCGGCTGTGAACCATCATGAACCCTCCAGGCTGGGGAAGTTATCTTCAGGATTTTATAAATGATGTTGTCCATTTCCAAAACTGAAGATGGAGTGATTTGAAGGAAACTCATTCTTTAAAGTTTGTCAGTCTGACTAAGCGTGATTAAGCACTATATAATTTAACATTATTTGCTGATAGAAAATCAAAGCATTTGCCCCCAGCATGCTGACATTTACAGCAGTGGAGAACATTTGCACATTTTATGCTTATAATAACAGATGAGGTATGAAATGGGTTCTGATAATGCTTTGAACACCATGGAAGTCTTGCCATTTATCACAGCACATGAGCTTGCTCTGGATCCCTCCCATTATTGTGATGTATTTCCATATAGTAGAAGTAAAGAAAAGCTTTATTTCAATGATGGATAGTGGATGAATCTTCAGAAGTCCAGTAAGCAGGTTCTCTTCAAGCAAGCCCTATTGTAGCGCTAATCATCTCACTTCTCGTAGGCTTGTTGTGTTGGTTTTTTTTTTTTTGTGTGTGTGTGTGTTAATAAAGACTTAGGCAGACAAAGAGCTGATGTGGAATGTCTATAATCCCTTAGTTTGAAGCCATCAGATTCTGCTCTGATATTATCTACTGTCTCACATTTCTGTGAAACTGTAATATATCACAAAGAATGTTATATGGAGTAATTTCAAGAAACTGCAAATCAGTCTAAACTTTAAATAAATGCAAGTCA
>WEIS01052412.1:0-11074 GCA_013389965.1 Todus mexicanus
AAACTATTGCAGATAATTTGGAAAAAGAAACTAACTGAATAGAAAATGTCCTGTCCCAGAAATTTTTTTGTGCATTTTTTGTACTGGGGCGGAGTTGCACTTTTCAACAATTACCCAAGATGTTGGGGTAATTATTTTTTGGTTTCCTTTTTAAATTGATTTGTATGTGGTTACTCCAGATGCTGGGGCAATGTTGATTACCCCTCAAAGAGTGAATGACACTAAGAATAGAGAGGAGGCCACTGGGATTGCTTGTGTATGGACCGTCCTCTGTTACAAGTTAAGGTGGTGATCTGTAGCCTACTGCAATTTCTGGGCTATGGTACCAAGAGGACAGCATGTTGTGGGCAGCATTATACTCTGTGTGTCTTCTTGGCCTCAGTTTTATCTCCAAACATGACTGAATGTAACGGTAAAAATATGTTTGGACAACATAACACCCTAAGTTTCCCACCAGTGAGTTGGGAGATCCCAGTCTGGTTCTGAGAGATTTTGACTTTGGTGTTAATGATAGGCTCTTATTTAATCCAATGGCAAGACTGAGCTTATGTGCGGAGCCACCAAACCTTCTGTTCTGATAGGATTATGCTGATTTTTTCCAACAAATGTGGATCTGGTCCTGAGATTTTGTTGACCACCTCTATTCCTTTAATTATGTTGACCTGTCTCCACTGGCTTTCACCTGCTCTGAGATACACAATTCTGCAACAGGTACCTATTCTTGAAAGTTGAATTTAAAGTATGCTTAAATATTAAGTAAATTTGCCTTCCATTCTTGCTGAAAATGTTGCGTCTTACCTATTAGCTTTGGTACCTTACATCGTATGAGTTCTCATGGTTGTTGGTCAACATACACTGGGTGGCATTGGCTTTGAAATCATTTTCTGAAGTGCTCTTACCAGCAACATCATCCATAAAGCTCTGTTATCTTTGGGTAGTAATTGCCTGTCTACGCAGTGCTCCTTTACAACAATTTTCTCCCGTGTAGCTATATATATGTAGTCATTACTGAAAAGTGTAAATAAAGAATCCTTTTAGTGGTGTAGTTTCCCTGGGTACCTACTGTGCTCTTATTATCTAAACCACACTCCCCCATCTGTAGTTCTGTTCTATTAAAGGATGAAGGCAGAAGTATGAATTAAAAATTAAAATGCTTGTTGTAGATTGGAGAGGAAGGGCTATTAGAATCTCTCTGGCGCTGGGCTCGCGGTACAGTAGATAGATGACACTGAGCACCAGTTAAGCAAGGGGATGAAAAATGAGTGATTTTCATCATTCAGTTAAATATAGTGCTAAGTGGTATGCGCTAGCATTAAAAGCAAATTACTTAGCACTTCACCAATCACAGCATGAGAACATTCCATTGGAAGCAGTATTTCCAGTGATGCTCAGCCCTTGGTTTTATTAAATAAATCAGCTGTTAATGCTGAAGGAAGCAGTTGAAGATGTATTGCGACGATAATCAAAAGATTGAAAATGGAAAAATAAAGAGAAGCAGTACCTCATCTTAATTAAATGCCCGAAGAAAAACTCCCTCTCTCTTAACAACAAAACTCCGAAGTGCAGGTAAATCCGCAATATTTGTGTCTCCAGTACCTTCTTTAGGTCTTCCTTACTAATGAATATGACATTTCCCTTTTTTTTTTTCCTTCTTTATAATGACATCTTTTTTTCCTCATAAATCTGCTGCCGTGTCACTGAACCTTTTGATGAGCTTTTCTGATTCCCTCTTATATCTCTTTGATAGGGTATTATTATCCTGGATCTAGAGATACAATTTGGCTGCTCAGTTAAAGACACTGAGAATTTACACTGGAAGAGTTTTTGACATTGAGGGCTACCTTTATATCATGTAGCAACATTATCTCCTCCAAAGCATTGGGAGACACTCAAATTTGTTGTCTGAACATGCAGAACCTGTGAGAAATCATAAAACTTGCCAAGTCACAGTATCCCAGTATCACCTAGGTTGGAAAAGACCTATAAGATCATCCAGTCCAACCTTTCACTCTAATCTTTATCATCCCTAAGACGTATCCCCAAGCACCCCATCTATCTGTCCTTTAAACGCTTCAAGGGATGGCGACTCAACCTCCTCCCTGGGCAGCCTGTGCCAATGTTGGACAACTCTTGCAGAGAAAAAATTCTTTCTAATGTCCAGCCTAAATCTCTCCCAGTGGAGCTTCAGGCCATTCAAGTCTCAGACTTGATTCCTCTAAAGAGGAATCACCTGGCATGAGCCACAAAGCAGAAATCCTGAGAATGACACATGTAGGAGATGGTCCAAGGTCTGAGCCACAGGCTGTGTCTTCACCAGGATGATCAAACATTAGAAGGAGAGAAAATTACAGTTGAAGTATCAAAGTTGTGTAAGGAGACTATGTATGAAGCTATCTTGAATTATTTATTTTTTCCCCTCGCATCACTCTTTGAGCTATCCCTTTTTGAGTTTTATAAGTAGGTTTGAAAGCTGTTTTCTTTACAAAGAGAGATGGGTAGGAAGCGAAGGACAAACTAAAAAGATGGAAACCAAGAGTCTGCTGTCAGCACATAATCGCAGGAGCTCGTATGCGGAGTAAAATACCATCTCTTCGTGGATTCATTGCAAGAATGACAAAACAGTGTTTTTTTGTGGTCAGGGGAGAAAGGATAAGGAGCAATCGGTTTTAATTTCTTGCAAACACTAATTCTTTCTGGTTTTTGGAGACAGAGCAAGCAACCACACCCAAGGGAGAAGCTAGCAAAGGTTCATCTATTTCTAGTACAAAGGCTGACTGGAGATGTTTTGAGTTTTCTTTTGGCCCTACGTTTCTGGAATTCTGAGAAAATTAGATCTGCCCCAAACGAGTACGTTTTCCATTTGTGCATAGCACTTTAGTGAAATCAGTGTGGTCTTAAACAGCAGAAATTGTTCTACTAATCCTGTAGGATGTTAGACCTTAAAGAAATACTTTTTAAAAAATCCTGACTTTTTTGCAAGGAAACATTTTTGAAAGAAAATTGTCAGTCTTTTACAATACATGTTTATAACAAAGCTTTTAAACAATGCCTCCTTCTCTTGGTACAGTAGATTTCCATTCTCATTTTCTGATCATCTTCTACTTAGATATGCAAGGAAGTTTGTGTTTGTTGTTGTCATTTTAGTTGTTGTTGTTGTTTTACAAGGTCTTTATTCGAGGCTCTTCTTTACACTTTAAAACAACACACAGTCTCTGGTACCAATATAACCTTTTCTTCTCAAAATATTTACGGACGTGGTATTTAACCTAGTTTTCAAAATAAAGAATTCCTTTTTCCCTCCTGTTTTCTTGGCTGACTCGGAATGCTTCTGATGCTTCTTTTCTGGGTATGCCAATCCTGTCATAGACACTAATATGAAATAATGACACAAGGTTGACTTAACTAGACATAATAGGGCACATTTCTAAAAGATTCTGTATGGGAGGTATACACGCAGATCTTCCTACTTGTTAATGAAATTGGAGAAGTTCCTCATCTGCACTACAACATACATTTATAATAGTTTCCTACTCCAAAGGCGCCGAGTCCTTACATAATATAAAATAATAAAAAGACTCCACACAAGGTTGTTTCAGATAAATTTTAGAACTTCACCATGCAGTGGAAACCATAACCACGTGGAATTTGGAGCAAGAGGAATTTAAAAGCAGTGCATGAAACATGTGCGTATGTGTGTGTTTATCAGTATAAAATTATATATATCTATATTTTTATTATACATATAATACAGGACAGATTTCAGCAGCAAGGTTCTGTATTTCAAACTTTTTCAGAGCTTCATCTGTTGTTGATGCTGTTTAAGTCTTTATTTCCTATTTTTGGATTAAAAATCAATGTTTGAAGACCCTTGTCTTTTTCTACAGGTATCTGTGAATACATTAGAGAAGCTCTAAACTGGTGGAGAATAGACATTACTTTTTCATAGAATCTTTGATGTTAGAGGTGGAAAAGCCTGAAATTTTGAATGGTCTCATTGCATGATGTTTTTTCTTTAAGAAATTGTGAACAAGAAATGCTTATAGCTTTTTATTTTCGCATGTTTTATATATATATATATATATATTTACATTTCCATTTAGAATTGCTTCTATTTGGGGTCCAGAAATAGCATTGGTGTCAGAAAGCTCAATACATTACATTGACCTACTAACAGTTCTTAAATTCTGACTTTTCCCTGTGAATCAACCGTCTTACACACATGAATCCAGCTTATCAGGAGAGCAACATTTTGCTCAAGGCTGGGACTGTGCTTTAAAGCTGAAGGCTTATCCGTGCTCCTCTGAAAACCAGAGGAATTTCACAAGGTACATTGAAAGAGCTGGTACACTCACAACTTGATCCAAAAAGAAAAGAGTGAGACCACATTAAGAGCTGTTGCATTCAGGTTTCTAATTTTTACCTTTTCTGTTCTACCTTTGCTATTGGTGTGGACCCAAGCTCTCCTCTGAGCGCAGCTGTGCCACCTGACGAGATCATCTGCAGCTGCTTTTTTATGCAGGAGCAGCTCCCGTGGGAGCTCTTCCTCACCCATTTCAGGATGAGCAGCAAGTACCTTCTGTTCCAGGCGTTCAAGCTTTGCAGGGCCATTCTACCTAAACCAGGTGAGAGAGCATTCGCATGAGCAGCTCCACCAGCAGCTCTGAGCACAGTCATCTTGGAGAGAGGGGTGGTTGAGGACACATGGGAGTAATGCTTTTATTCCTTCATCCAGCAGAGCTGCAGCTGAGGTGGATTTCTGCTCTGTGTGTATCTGTCTGTCTGCTTTAAAGGTTTATTTGGAAGTCTTGTGTTTCTTATTTGACTGCGAATGTTGTGAGTGGTAAGACAGATCTTTGAGGTGAGAGTCCTCGAAGATGGCCAAGCAGTGGGGAATGAAACATGGACTGCAATGCTTGGCTTAGACTGAGATGAAAAAAAACCAAACCCACAAGAAGTGTATGTCATGAGCATATCCCCGCACCTCAAATCCGAGGTTCACTTTTGAGACCCTCGCTCCAAGAAGGGCCTGGAGCGTGTCCAGAGAAGGGCAACAAAACTGGGGAAGGGTCTAGAGAGCAAGGCATATGAGGAGAGGCTGGTGGTGTTGAGCCTGGAGCAAAGGAGTCTCAGGGGATACCTTCTGGCTCTCCATAACTCCCTGAAAGAAGGTTGGAGCCAGGTAGGGTTGGGCTCTGCTCGCAAGGAATAAGAGAGAGGATGAGGAAACAGCCTCAGGTTGACCAGGGGAGGCTTAGCTTGGATATTTGGGAAAATTTCTTCCCAGAAAGGGTTATGTCTTCTCCCAAGGAACTAGCAATAGGACTAAAGCCTCAGGTTGCAGCAAGGGAGGTGCCCTTGGCTTTCTCTTGCCAGACGCTCTGTGTGGCTGTGCCTGATGATGTGCAGTGGATGAGTCCCACCCACAGGCTGCAGCCCTCTGCTGCCCGCTCAGCTGGGCATACAGAGCTCTAGCTGTTATATTCCTGGGTCAGACAGAACAAAAAGATGCTGTGAATGATACTGCTTCAAGTGAAGGACCCGATCAGAGGACTTCTCAAGCCTTCTGATCAGATGGGACCTGAGTGGGAGACGAAAGGGGCCTCATACAAGGTCAGAGCTTTGTCAGCGAAGGCTGCTGCATTTTCACTGGCTTTCCTATCTTCCTGAAAGGGGAGTGATTTGCCTGGGTAATTAGGCCAGGATTGTAATAGTTTGGCTTCCTTTTATCCTTGTTATGTGGATAACTCAGATTTCTTTTCTCTCCTCCACAGGCTCAGCAGTCCAATTTCAAAATTGACATGGTGCTTATCAGAAGTTAGTAATTGGATAGCGCAACCCATTTGTTTGATAAAGCTGAACTGTTTCTTTTTTTCCTTGGGTTTTTTTTGCCTTTTTTTTTCCCTTTCTGTTCTAAAAGCTAATAGGCATTGTTCCTTCTTTGACATTTGATTTTAATGGCTGTAATGTTGCTCCTGTCTCAACAGCTCTACGTCTGGGTGTTTTCCTTGACTCCACGCTTTCTCTGCAGGCTGCAGGAGGCTGATTTTAACTCTTCAGCTTCTGGCATCCCTGGTAGTTTCCTGACTCTTCCAAATGCTGCTGTATCCCATGGAGCTGTCAAAGGTGAAGTGCTGGGATTCAGAGATGAATTAAAGCTGAAGGCAGAGGTGTGGTTTTCCCCAGATCTGCATTGCTCTAGTTAGCTCAGAAATAGTATCATCATTAAAAAAAATAAATCGTTATAATTATGCACCAGTGTGATGCTATGAAAGTTGGTGAGGTGGGGTGAAACTTCGATAAAAAACGGCTGTGTAAATCGCCCCTGAGCGTACCATTTGTGACTGATGGAGTTCTCTGAGGTACCACTTTTGTACTGGCTTATTTCAGTTCCTTTTTCTTTGGCCTTCAAGCGAAATCAATTCATGAACTCTACAACACCGCTTTAAGGCTCTTTTTATGAGACTAGCCTAATCTACATATGGCATTGCCCCTGCTTTACAGTCTTTTAATTGGCTACAAGCAGCTTACCATATTGATTGAAAAAAATTCTTCTGGTTCCGTTTAGAGCTCTAGCTAATTACGATCTTTCCCCTCGCCTTGTCTTCTTACTTCGTAGTTCACATCTTCTCAGGAGCTCCCCCCTTTCTCTTTCAGCCTGGAGTCTCCACTTCTGGAATTTCTTCCTACCTTGGTTTCATAAAACCTCATGTCTAAGCCAAAACACAAAATAAGATGGACCCCAGCTCTAGGGCTGGATGGCAAATTCTGCTTTCCAAATAAATACTTGGCAGCTCTTGATAGTGTCTTGCTAGTTTGTTAGTATTACATGTTTAAAGAATATTTCAGTAACAAAATAGAAAATATACATTAAAAAAAACCTCAAACACACAGCTGACCTTAGATATTTTGTGGGGTTTTATGGGGGTTAAAGAAAGGCTACACAGAAAAGTTCAGTCAGTAAATAAAATATGTATTTCCTTACAGTTAAGTACAGTAGAAGCCTTTCTGAAGGGGCTGTTAAAAACAACGTTTGGCACTCTTGATCTGTAGCAAAGTTAATTCATTAACTTATTATTATGGAAGGCATACCAGAAAAAATGCTATGATGTATTATTTTCAAAAAATCTACCCATAGCAATTTCTCCTAGATTGTGATCCACAAACTTCTAACTCCTGCAAAAAAGAAGAAAAAACCAAAACACCAAACACAAAAACAACAACTGTGAAATATTGCAGAATATCCACTTTATTTTTAAGATTAGTGCATCAGATTCCTGTACAGTCCTCACTGCTGATATAATTAACGGGAAACCCGTCTAAGCAAGAAAGATGTGAAGTGACGTGGCATCATGGAAAGCTGATTGAGAAAACTCTACTTGACACCCTGTGGCACAAACTGGGGGCAGAAATTTTAGTCTAATTCAGGAGCAGCTCAGAGGAGAGTGACTCCAAGATCTGGCAAGCGTTGTCATCGACCTTTATGGAGTAAAACGTGTGAATTCTTTTTATCGTTCCATGTCTTTAATATTCATATTTCCTTCTTTTATGCCTCCTTTTATGCGTTTCATTCAAACAAGAGCAAATGTGTGCTGGCTGAATGTCATATATATATGAACTGCATATAATACAAGTATGATTAACTGCGTGAATAATTACCAGTTGCAACTAAACAATTCAGATGGATAGTTTCATTAAGAAAACAACATGGGGTCATTATAAGGTTCTGGTTGCTGCCCCCAATCTTGGGGGGGGGGAAATAAATAAATAAATAAAGTATATAGTTCTCTGAACCACCAATCTGAACTGGTGATAAAATATCCCGAGTAGGCTCACATTAAGCTGGGTAATATGCAGGCTGCTTGATTTGTATTGAATATGTGTCTGGTGGCTGGAACCCACTGTAATGAACTAGCCCACAAATCACAGCTTAATGGGAATCTACTTATACATATTGCTTAATTAAAAGTTGTGAGCTTATTAACATGTGTCTTTGGCACTGAGCTTTGGGGATGTAATCTCTGTGCAAATAAGAACTAGGTTGTAAAAGTTTTATAGATTGACAATGATATGAAATTCCATACCTTAATAACCCATCGTTTTCTCCGAGCGTGGCTCCCGTTCTGTATTTATTCAAGGCACCGACACATTATTTGTTTGTAATCCTCTACAAATAGGACTTTGCGGACTTGTTTCACCTCAGAAAGCTAATGCTGATGATGTTTTGCCTCCTCCAGTCTCTTTTTTTGGGTGTTCCTAGCTATTCTGGCTGGCACACAGGCTCAGAGACTTTTTTTTTTTTAATTATTACAGAGGCACTCCGTGGCACAACACCATTAGTTAGGATCGTGCCAGTGTTTCCATTATAAACCTCTGGTTTCGTGGGTTTATAACTTTACCGTAAAAATTTGCTCCGGGCTCAAACTTGGACTAGAAGGTCTGAGCGGAGGAGAGAACATTTTTTAACAATTCGGACAAAAATCTGCAGCATGTTACTTGGTTACATGACTTTCTTCATTTCTATACAGAACGCTTCTGTCTGGTTTTGATTTTTACTTTTGGGGGGCTTTTCATGACGTGCTGGCCAGGCTGGTTCTTCATCTCAGCCAATTCCACTTATTTTTTGCACGGTATTGCTACCAATTTACTTGAAAAATAGTATTAGAATAAAGCAATTTCTTGTAAGGCATTAAAAACGTGACTTCTGAATGAGGTACCTCTTCTTTACGGAAAGATGTAAGTTATTTCGCCCTACTTGGAACATACCCTTAAAGACGTTGCAATAAGATGGTGTTACAGGGGAGAAGAAGGGAGAGAATGGATAAGCGGAGATAGAGATGAGTTTTCAGAGGTTCTAAGTCACAGATTATGGTGGTTTTCATGAATCTCACACCCACCATAGCTGTCTTTTGGGAGGAGAATCACATGTTTTCACATGACGCCCTCTAAATCGCAGATCCGTGAGAGAGCAAAGAAAACAAAGATCTGTTCTCAGTTGTTTTGATGGGTTCCTCTTCAAGAACTCTGCTTGAGGAAAGGACCATTAGCTGTGGATAGGCTTCCTCTCCTGCATCCCTCCATCCCCTGGCCTCAGTGTCCCACCTGAGAACACACATGGCGAAGAGCTTCGGTTTCCCCCAGCCGACGTCTTTGCCAAAAAAGACTTAGAAACCATTTCAAACAGCTGCGCTGCTTCTTGCAAGAAAGCTGACCTCATTGCCAACATCAGATCACTCTGAGTAAGTGCAAATGAAACCAGCTCTGCTTAAAGCACTCGAGTGTGAGAGGCAAGGGCTTGGCTCCCCACGAAGGACTTGAACACGAGAGGTGAGATCAGTCCAAGGGGAACTGCACTAAGCTGCATGATTTTGACCAGGGGTCTACACAGTTGTTCTAGCCTTGAGAAGACGGGAGGATGTGTGCTATACCTTTGTCTCTGTTTTTCACTATTATACCATCCCTGAAAAACATATTTGGGGAGCTACCATATGCAGCGATGGTAGCTCAAACAAACAGGGAGATGGGCAGGAGTTAGGTTTGGCAGATCTGGCAGATCAGACATAGATGATCTGAGACTGGTGGAGCTGAGTCCAATCTGGAGTTTCTCTGTAGCAGCATGAATACTGAGCAGCGCTGTGGTATCCCTTCCACAGTGTACTGTCAGCAAACCAGGATGGTTAACCATCTTTGGACACTCACGCTGTGGCTCAAAACAGAGCCTCACATCTGAGGTACGCTATGAAAACGTATCTCCTCCACCCCGGTGCTTGTGATCAGTCACTGTCTATCATGAGGCCCGAACACTCTTGTGCCTCCTAAAGCTTTGGGTTAGATTATTACCAGGAGCCTTTTGGTAGGAGAGGTTTTTTGTTCAGGAAAAGGAGGTGTAGAAGGGTCTGCCTCTGGACAGGGTTCCAAAATAGCCTGTGTCTAGTTTCTACACCAGTCCTTTGCATCGTGCTGGATGTCGCAGTGGGATCCCATCACAACAAATGGAGGTCAAACAGACCTGGACCAGGCTGTGATATTTCCCAATCCAGGTTTTTACAAAGCCTGACATGACAGGTGGTGCCTGGTGAGTCGTTACAGTGAGCACTACATGATGAAGTGCTCATCACAAGTGACTAACATCTAGACATTTCTCCCTAGAACAGGATGCAGATGAATATGTCGCAGTTGAAGAACTAAGTCTTGTTTTCAATATAGAGGCTGAAATAAACTGTTTCACTATTCTGTATTCACAGCACTTTATATAACTGCATATGACAATTGAATAAGCGAAGTTGTAATAAAATACCCATGAAGGATTTTCTTCTTGTGGCCCACGAATTTTGAATCCTGCACATGGCCTACTTTTATTCCAGCTGCTTCGGTATTGCATTCATCAGCAGTTCTGACAGTCCAAGAAATAATTAGTTCAGTTTGGCACAAAACTCAGTTATTCAGAACAATTGATTAGGAAAAGATCAAGTCAGATGCGGTTTTGATTTCAGACTTCACGACCGTAGAGCAAATTAAAAAAAAAAAAAGGAATTTTGAAACAAATGGTTGCTTCAACCTGAATTGTCAAAATGTTTAATTAAAAAAAAATGAAAGAGCTGGCAGAGCTGAATGTTCTTGAAGGAAATTACTCTGACAAGAGGTTCAGCAAAGCTTCCATACTTTGATAAATCTGTTTGATGGCAATTTTTTGTCTAACAAAATTCTTCCCTGCTTTAATCCTAAAGCCACACTCTCAGGACCTGACTCAAGGAAGCAATTAAATACCACTGAAGTCTGAGGAACTTGAGCAAGCATTTGAAGTCTTGAACATGNAGCAAGCATTTGAAGTCTTGAACATGCAAAGTTCCTGGCCAGATTCCTTGTGAACCTCGTTCTTTAGAAATCTACTCTCTCTTAATTAATGTGATTAAGTAGCGTTTTGTCTGAGACACTCTCCATTGTGCAGAAAAGGAAAGTAAGAAGAGGTGGCAGTTAGACTAATGAGAAAATGGTAATTTCTCTAATACCCTGCCAGGGTCCGGGAAAATACTACTCACATTAAAATAAAAGTTATATTTCCCTAATCTTTTAGAGA
>WEIS01052416.1:4386-14608 GCA_013389965.1 Todus mexicanus
TTTTGGCTTCATGGTAACTTTGGAGGAAAATAGATGGGGACTCAAAGGCAGTAATTCAGCTTTCTCAAGATGAGGAGGGGGAAACGCCAGCATTTCTGAAGGGCCCTGAGCTCCCCGTCCGCAGCCCGCGACACCCGCATCGCCTCGCACAAGCCGAGGCCGGGGATGCCAGCTCATCGCACCTACCACCCAGCCCACATCTCCCATTTCATTGTGCTCCTCAGCGACCAGCAACCAGGCAGACATCGCCCTTCACCGCCACTTGGGTTCCTTCGCTGGGCAGCTCAGGTGGGCTTCAGCAGGCGCTCCAAAGGAAAAAAGCAGAAATGGCTTGAGAAACCCCCCCTACCACCACCACCTTTCACCGTCAGCGGAGGTTCGACATCTCAGCCCGTTATTTGGGGGGATTCGGGGGGCTGCCGCTCCCACCGCTGGCCTGGGAAGGAGGCAGTTGCCTGGCCTGTGTGTCGAGAAACGCACGCTGGCTTTGTGTGTGCTGGGGCTCCCTCCCCGAGCTCCCCCCAGATGGTGCGATCGCACGACTGCACGGTTAAAATAGAGCTCGGATAGACAATTAGCCAATTACTCACTCTGTCATTGCACTTTCTTCTTGTAACTGAGATGCAAACTGGACTATGTCTTCTTTGGTAGCTTCATTCATTGGCGGCATTATTTAATGACACTTTTGTCAGCTTTGGGTCTGCCCAAAGATTTCTGAACGTAGCTTTATGAACCTAGAAAGGGCGCCCCGCCGAGTGAAAGCGGACTTTGAACCTACAGACGATGCTAAAGACAATGAATTGCCCAAAGTCAGGGAAAGAAACCCAGAGCGTGGCTACCACAGGGCGTGTGGCTCAGCCCCTCATTGTCAGCAGCGGCGGCGGCTACGGAGAGAATAACCCAGGAGCCAAAAAGGGTTGAGCATATGGATTCACGGGCCGCTGAAATATCGCAGAAAAAATACTCTTACAAGTGCTGCCGGGACCTTTTGAAGCTGGGGAGGTTGGGTGGCTGGAACAACTGTCCCGGGCCAGTATCTCACCCAAGATCCCTTAATCTGAGAGTGGCCAAAATTAAGTTTCCTTTGCTTTGATGGGTTTGTCCGAGCCACCCTTTAGCTGTGCGGAGCTGCGGCCAGTGGGACTAATGCAGTGGAAACGGTGAGAGAGGAAAGCTCGGTTTTTGCTCCTGCCGGTTTTCAGGGAGGAAGAAAAACTCACCTACTGCCTAATGAAGGAAACTCCATCCTTCTACATATGGTGCTTTGAAATGGGTTAATGCTTCTATTATCCAGAACTTCCAGCACCGAGCGTCATTAGTGTCTCTTATTCACCTCCGCAGTTCAGCTCCGTACAGGTGCAAGGATGGCTCTTGAGTTATCTTTAAATATACTTTAAAAAAAAACCAACAAAAAAAACAAGAAAAGAAAAAGAAAGGGTGAAAGAACTCCCATCTGTTTCTTTCCAGAGGGTAGAGTTTCTGTGGGATTTATCTTGCAGCTCTTCCAAGCTCGGTCAGCTGAAGCATGCACTGGCCACACACACACCCTCCCAGCCAAGCCAAGGTGTTCACAGCCACCAAGACCTTCCCTCAGCCGACAATTCCCTTCCCTGCATCCCGTATGGCTCCGAGCATCTCCCGGCATCCCAGCAAGTGCTTCCCAGGAGCGTGGCACAGGTGACAACCCCACCAGTGGCAGCCCTGGCGGGTCAGGTACCCGGGACCCTCCTTCCCTGGGACCACAGAGCTCATTAGCTGCCACTTGATTTNGGCCAGTATCTCACCCAAGATCCCTTAATCTGAGAGTGGCCAAAATTAAGTTTCCTTTGCTTTGATGGGTTTGTCTGAGCCACCCTTTAGCTGTGCGGAGCTGCGGCCAGTGGGACTAATGCAGTGGAAACGGTGAGAGAGGAAAGCTCGGTTTTTGCTCCTGCCAGTTTTCAGGAAGGAAGAAAAACTCGCCTACTGCCTAATGAAGGAAACTCCATCCTTCTACATATGGTGCTTTGAAATGGGTTAATGCTTCTATTATCCAGAACTTCCAGCACCGAGCGTCATTAGTGTCTCTTATTCACCTCCGCAGTTCAGCTCCGTACAGGTGCAAGGATGGCTCCTGAGTTATCTTTAAATATACTTAAAAAAAAAAAACGAGAAAAGAAAAAGAAAGGGTGAAAGAACTCCCATCTGTTTCTTTCCAGAGGGTAGAGTTTCTGTGGGATTTATCTTGCAGCTCTTCCAAGCTCGGTCAGCTGAAGCATGCACTGGCCACACACACACACTCCCAGCCAAGCCAAGGTGTTCACAACCACCAAGACCTTCCCTCCGCCGACAATTCCCTTCCCTGAATCCCGTATGGCTCCGAGCATCTCCCAGCATCCCAGCAAGTGCTTCCCAGGAGCGTGGCGCAGGTGACAACCCCACCAGTGGCAGCCCTGGCGGGTCAGGTACCCGGGACCCTCCTTCCCTGGGACCACAGAGCTCATTAGCTGCCACTTGATTTATCAAGAGGGCATTATGGCTTTGGGAGCTGACATCTTTTTTTTTTTCTTTTTTGGGGGTTGCAAATAGGAGAGGAGGAAACTGTACCCTGTGAAAAGATTGATTAAATACTAATTAACCTCTTTTCTTAGATAATGAAAGCACTTCAGTGAGCTGGATAAACACGATGCGCATCAGTTGCTCTCCTGGCGAAGTCAGGGGTAATTGAGAGAGCAATATCCATTACTGGTGTTGTGACAGGGAAGGGTTTCCTTTCACATCACAAAAGGCTTGCTGCGCGAGAGATGGTACTCAAACCGGGAAGGGGGGAGGAAAAAAAAAGCCATATTCCTTTTTTCTCAGGAGTTAAATCCCTTCGCTTTGAATACTCCTGCCACTGAACTAGAGAAGCCAAGGGAAAATCAAAAAGTAAACCAAGTTACGTAGGCTTTGGAAGGAGGGATTGGTTCAGCTGCGTGTAGTTCCTGGTCTTTACTGCTAAGGTCTCCAGCTTTTCCAGGTTCTGGGCAAAATAATCAATAAATATTGCCAATTGCTTGTGAATCCCAGAGACCAAACTGGCAAATCACAGGGGAAGAAGAGATGCTTTTTCTGGTCCATGTTAAGATTTACATCGTAAGGCCACGTGCCGTTCTTCCACGAGGAGAGCAGGACGACATTTGCGTTCTCTAAGGGGAATATTTTCAAGGAGAAATTCAGGTGGGAAAGGATTGCTCGGTGCAGTTTGTTCAACTTTTACCCACCGCTGATGATTTTCATCCTTTCTGACCCTGCCTTTGAGACTCTTTTTTTCAATACATTATCCTGAAGGTCCCACACGAATATGACCACACCGGGAGTTTTATCTTCTTCCCCTTGCTTTTAACACTTGCCTGACCTGTTTGGCCTCATTTATCTAAGCTGAAGCGTTCGTCAAGGACCCTTGAATCTCTTGGTCCCTGCGGCACAGACAGGGACAAACTACTGAGTCCACGGTGTCCCTTGGGCTGTATATCCTCTTTCCTGCCACCTTCAGAAGTGGACTAACATCGTCGTAGGTCTAGGATTTTGTATTTGCAAATGTTGTGTTTCTTCTGGCTTCTCTTCCTGATGAAAACCCACAAATTGGAGAAGCACGATGTCCTGCCAGCTTTGCGCTGGGCTACAGATGCCAAGGGCTGCTGCAGCCAGTCCTGCTGGAGGAACTGCTGGGCATGATTTTATGAAGATCGCTGACATCTGCCATACAGAGAGGAGCAGAACACGTTGTTTGTTTGGAGAAATAAGTCCGATTAACTCCTACAGATGGAACTTAATCCATTATTTGTGCAACAAGCCATTATGGCCCGTAATCACCTTGGAGTGCCATTAGACAGCTTTAAACGCTTTCCTAGAAGGCAATTCTGTGAAATCTTCAGGTTAAAAAAAAATTAAAAAAAAAAAAAAGAAAGAAAAAGAAAGATTATCCTGGAATGTGCAGAATGTAATAATCCAAGAAAGAGACAGCGAAGTCCTGAGGACTCTGCCAAATCCCTGTTTGGGAAATAGAGGCGTCAGTCCCCTCGCATGCTTTAGTTCCTAATTAAGCGCATCTCACGGGCACGAAGCAAGAGTGGGAAGGAGGCTGTGCGCTGACTGACACAGGCTGGTCGCTCCCTGAAGCACAACAAATCTCCTGGGTGGAAAGCAAGAGAGGAAAGGGCTGAACAGTGCAACGAGCTCAGAGCGGAATCACAGAATCACAGAATCACAGAATTAACAAGGTTGGAAAAGACCATAGAGATCATCAAGTCCAACCTGTAACCTACTACCTGTCAGTGAGACACTCTGAGCATTTTCTTGCTAGTTACAGTATAAGAAACCCCACTTTCTGAACTTGGTGTCAACACTTCCATTGGCATAGTGCGTGCAAGACCGTGTCTGTGTGCCCATAGTCACCAGTACTCGAAGAATAAAGCCAATCCCTTCTCTAAAAGTCTTGCTTCAGCAAATTTTCAGCCTGTGCAGAAGTATGCTGCGTGCTCCGTCCTCCTGACCCTTGCCAAAGTCTTACTGACACTCAGTGAGTCAAACCAATGGGGCAGGAGCTGAGTGAGAACCATTTCTTCTACCTGCAGAGTCATGCACATGGCACGGAGATAGGTGACGTCTCTGTCCCAGCCTCCCTAATGTCATATTTCTTTCTCCCTTTCAAACTATCAGAGTTTCATAAGGTTTTGGCATGGTGAGATGGGAGGTACCAACAGATGCTGCTGTAGAGACAGTCGAGTAGAGGCAAAAGGGGGAGACCTGAATAACAATGAATAAAACCAATGCCATCAGCATTTCCATGCTGACAGAGAAGAGCATTATCCACTGGGAAGAGTATGCTCACCCTTGTCTAGTGGATCTTAAACTGGAAGATTGACTACTGAAAAATAATAATGACGATGATGATGGTAACAGAGGAGTGTTGTTCGGTGTGTGGAGCCTTGATCTGGCACCAGCAGTGCCTCTTGTGAACCATTTGCCGTCTCTCCTGAGAGACCAATAACCTCAGCAGAGAGGTGGTGGAGAGGAAAATCCTATTTCCAGAGGGTTTCCACAGCTATTTCAGCCCCTCAGCTCAGCCTTGCACTCCTCGGTGCCCTGGTGATTAACAGGGCTGAGCCCCACGAGCCTTTAGAGCCTTTACTTTGCCATAGCCCCGTAACATCTGTGATATCATCAGTATTTTTTCATATGGACCATTACGCTTTTTGGTTGAGGAGGAAGAGAGAAAAGGGATGAGTCCAATCACAGGTGCTACTGCCAGGCTGCTGAGCATAAAACTGGTTTTAACAAGTCAGTTAATTTGTGAATCTAGATTAAAAAATGCCTCAGTGATGCCCTTTGAAGTCTATACAAATGAAAGGCCAGCAAAGCATCAGCTGGAAGTATCTTATGCAGTATCTGGGTATCTCCGTTCTGCAGCGCTTGCGTACAGCACGGTTGGTAAATCTGCCTGGTCCTTAGCAGCTCTGCTCCCCCAGATGATTTCTTTTAATTGCGTACACCACCAATAAAAGAAGCTCCTGAAAATTAGTTCTCACCTGCTTCTGTCCTGATAATCTCTACCCACCATACAAACCGGCCTTAATGGAGCATTTGAGCCCCAGAGATCTATAATTATAGTATTCAGTTTCATGGGCTCACAGGTAGTAGCGCAGACTGGATTTTACAGATCCTGTACAGGGGGAAATCAAAATCCACAACAGGCAGACACCCACTAAGGAAAATCCTTCGGAGGATGCTCTTGTTAATAACTAAACCCCAAGCGTTGTTTCAGCCTAGCCTCGGCAGGGACGACAGTAAGTAGGGCACCACATGGCATTGAAATCACAGACAATACTCGCTACCTTGTTCAGAATTTTGCGTTTGCAGCTGTTTGGTCACTTTTTGAGCCCGGGTAATTCCCAGAGATTCTCTAGAGCTTCAAATCAGTTGGAAAAGGCTGTCAGGCTGCTGTGGGCCAGGGCACACGAGCATCTAGTAGTTAGTAGGGGACGGTAAATCTCAGCAGAGAGAAAGTGGGATCATCACAGTCGTGGTTTGAGAAAGCCTGTGCTGGAAGCAGGTTTCCTAGCTAGCAGGGATGCCCTATCTCTGGGACCATCTCAGACTTTCTCTCCTAATGAAAGAGGAATTAAGGGAGACCTAAAGGATTTGCAAAACCTCCTGGCAGAGGGTCTCTAATGCTTGCATGCCCCGGAGGTGGTTGTTCGGATCCAACCAGGGTAAAGGATTACTGACACCTATCATCAGCAGCCCTATGAAAAAACTCACGGTGCGTGTACGTAAAGGGGTGCTGAGCTGCAAAATTAAGCTAATGCTGTTTCTGAAGCCACTAAGGGTTTTGCCACTGGTTACAGTGGGACTGAGATCGGTCCAAAATTAAGGACATTTTTTACCACGTAACTATCTGGTATTTCCAACGAATTTGCCAATGATTTCATCAGTCCCAGCATTTAATTCACCTTTTTTTTTTTTCCCCTCTCTCTCTACTAATGCAAGGAGATGTTTTAGTGCGATTTTAAAAAGCCACCTGTTTGCTATCGGGGAAGCCTGTTCCAGCTCCCTGTCAGTGCACCAAACTGTTCCTTCGATAAAAATAAATCCAAACACCCTGGCTGTAAACGGGGGGTGCAGGTTTGTCCCGCAGCCTCTGAATATAGGCATTCCATCTGTCCCGGCGGCAGATTTGTTCAACTACGGCTGAACTTATCACCGCTCGGGGGAAAAACTGTTCTCTGACTCATGTTAATGTATGAATCTAATTGTACCCGCACGCAGTTCGCAGCTTTCAGCGCCCGTTAGGAACATTAACATCATACGCCGGCTCCTGGTAGATGTATGGTCTTTATACGCCGCAGAATGTCCACAGATCTCTGCTCGCAGCCATGAGAACACAAAAGAATAGAGGATATTTTGAAGTTTTGTGGAGGTTTTTGTTGGTGGGGTTTTTTTTCCCTCTTCTTCTTTTTTTTTTCTTTGAGATTGAAGTCCAGTGTCTTGGGACCCAGTGACTTTAGATGACCTTCCGTCTCCATGGACTGTACTAAATTTCAGCCCCTGGAGGCTACTCCATACAAAACCTCTTGGCTTTCAAGGGCAGGTGCAAGCAAAGCTTCACTGCGTCCCAGATCAAGACCTGTTACTGCCAGAATTAGATTTCACAAATCTCTTTTGTTTAATGGGACATCATTAAGGAGCTGCCCCTCTCCTGGTGGCGAGTGCCTTTAATTAATATCACTGTTATGCTGCTATTAGGATTTCCAAGCAATGGTATTTGCTTTTCAGCGTTTGTACTGGCTGCGAAACAGAGCTGGGTGCGTGTGTGGATAGGCAAACAACCGAAATATAGGGATATGTCTTAAGGGTGATAAAGATTAGAGTTAAAGGTTGGACTGGATGATCTTTTAGGTCTTTTCCAACTTGGGTGATTCTGTGATACTGTGAAAACACTGTCGAAGGACTAGAAAGATCGCGGACTCGGGCACTCGAAAAGGAGGAAACGCTGCCACCGAGGTGTCTGGGTAATGTTAGCTCAGTTCCCCTCCTAATTTCGGTGGCAATTCTATGCCCCCGTGTTGCGTTTTTGATAATATCTCCACCTTCTCCATTACGCAGGAGGATTGGCTTTCCGGCACAGATTTTGCCTGTGCGATGAACGGCTTCTTCGGGGCTTTGCCTGATGCTTCCAGTGTTTGCCCTCTGCCTTTTTGCCCGCACTCTATTTGATCATGTCCCGAAAACTGACTTTCCTCTTGGGCTTTTACAGAGATCCTGAGCATCTGAGCGCTCTGAAAAGCTCTGCTGAAGTAAATAATTAAATTCTCTGATGATGCGAGTGGATGGTGGGACCCCAATTTTACACTGGGAAACTGAGGCATAGAGAAGTAAAAGCCAGTTCATCCCACTAACCCTGGGCTGTCCCGTCTGAGCTGTGTTTGAGATGATTTTTTCACATGCTTGGGCTTGTACAACACCCCTTATATCCAAGCGTCCACCTCCTTTCCCTGCAAACACCCCATTACCTGCCCATACAGCTCTGATTCCCCAGTGCTTCGGAGATGTCTGGAGAGACACGGCTGAGCTGCCTCAATCTCCCCCTAGACCAGAATGACAAGGAGAAGCTGGTGGATTTCAGGGTGTCTGGGTGCCCAGTGCGATACGGGAGTGTTGAGCAGTGCTGAAGAGGGAGACATGAAGAGTAGAAGCTCTTCAGCAAGGTAGGATTTGGGGCATCAGAGGGCTCCCCCATCGCACACGAACGCAGGAGAAAGGAAAAGTTGGGGGTTTCCAACAGTGGAGCAGATTTTGTGGGGGTGAGGGCCCCTCTTGACACCCCTGATCTCAGAGATGGGCCAGGGCTGGTGCCAAAGCCACGCAATGCACCTCTGGCCACCTCTCCTCTCCCTGCAGTGACTGAAAGGATGGTGTAGAGAGGCAGGTGCTGGTCTCTCCTCACACGTCAATAATGACAGGACAAGAGGGCATGGCCTGAAGCTCCACCGGGGGAGGTTTAGGCTGGACATTAGAAAGGATTTTCACTCCACAAGAGTTGCCCAGCGTTGGCACAGGCTGCCCAGGGAGGGGGTGAGTCGCCATCCCTTGGAGTGTTTAAAGGGCGCAGAGATGAGGTGCTTGGGGATGTGTCTTAGGGGGTGATAAAGATTAGAGTGAAAGGTTGGACTGGATGATCTTAGAGGTCTTTTCCAACTGAGATGATCCTGTGACATATCCCCCTGTGTGGCTCGAGGAAAATGGGCAGCTCATGCCAGCCAGGTTCTGCCAGTGCCGTGGGTTTAGGCAAAGCTACGAGCTCCATACCCCGTCCTGGGGCGCAGCGTTATCTCCTTGCCCCAAACCCCCCATCACCCTCCAGCTCCCCTTACGAACCATAGCAAGGAGAGCTCTGATCACCACTCCAATCCTGCTCTCTGCCCGCGTATCCTGATCTTGGATGAGTCTCTAATCCCTTTTCTGTGGGATTTAGGGGCCAGCTGATGTTTGTAGGTAGCTGCACGTGTCCGTGGCCAGCGCGGCGTGAGAAACGCTGTTCTGTCCCGTGCTGGCTGTCGCTTTGGGGTGAACCCTTCCCTTCCAACCCCAAGCTCCTTCCAAGGAGCAAAAAAACCACCCCCCTGAGATTAAGAAACAAAACTCCAGAGGCGCTGCTGCAATTCGGTAAAAACGTTAAAAAACTTTTATTTACAGGCTAAAGTCCAATTGCTTCCAATAAAATAATTAAAAACCAAACAAAAGGGAAACAAACCACAAAACATCATCCCCCCCCCCCCAAAAAAAAGAACCCACTTTGATAAGAGGCATAATAATAGAATAAAGCTCTTTATGTACAAAAATACAATTTTCATATGAATGAACATCTTGAATAAATTAAAGCGCTATCAGGCCCCGCCGCTGAATCCCCCGGGCGTGCAGCGCTGGGGGTCAGCATCTATAATGCATGAGCCTCTCCGCTTCTCCGTCGGGTGCTGGGTCCCAGCGGGGCCGGGGCTGGCCCCCCAAACTCCCCCTTTTTTTTTTGTCCCCCCCTCCCAAAGCAGCCCCGGGCGCAGGGGCAGGAGGAGCCGGGCTGAGCCCCCGTGCTGCGCCCCGGGCAGCATCGGTCCCCTTAAGCCTTTTCATGGCATTGTCAGGGCGTTCAAACCAAATTTTCATGCTCGTTTTTCTTCGCCGGAGAGCTACAAATTGTTAAAATTGACTTTTCACCTCGTCTGCGGCAGCAAATCTGTCGCTTTTCTTCCCCGCTTTTCCAAGGGGACCGAGGAAGGGAGGGGGTGGGGAAGGCTGAAAAGTGCAACGGGAGGAGCAGAGATTCCCCCACCACCACCCCCCCCGCCTCCTGCCCTGGCTCCCGGCTCTAGGGGGTGGCAAGAGCCGGCTGCGCGGATCGATGCGCGGCCAGTTGCGCGGATAGGTGCCCGGATAGTTGCGCGGACAGATGCCCGGATAGATGCCCGGATAGATGCGCGGATAGATGCGCGGATCGCTGCGCGGACAGTTGCGCGGACAGATGCCCGGATCGCTGCGCCTTTAGCGGCACGGAGCGCCCGGGGGCGCGGCGGAGGGCAAGCCGCGCAAGTTGCGCAGGTTTTCCGCCGGCAGATAAGCGCAGTCCTCGGAGGTAGCCGGGCTGCCGGGGCTGGACGCGGAGGCGCAGAGAGACGGGGCGGACGGGGAGGCGCTGGAAAACCAAGAG
>WEIS01052424.1:0-46307 GCA_013389965.1 Todus mexicanus
AAAACCCCTTGCTGATACTTGGTGTTTGTCATCCTCGTGCAAACAGCTTCCTTGCTCCTGGCTCTCTAGGGTTATGGTGTTTTCTGGAGACCTGGGCTTTAGAAGAGCTCCATCTCTGTGCACGCACACATGCACACAGTTTTCTTCACCCCAGTCCTTCCCAGCCCAGAGCTGCTCGGCTCTTGCATTACCTTATGGGCCAGCATCCAATTCTGAGCATGAGACATACATGGTTTTGATTCTTTGTGCTGAAAAGCAGCTTGCTTTTTCCCCAGCAGGACTAAGCAGAAAGCTTCACACATAAGTCGGAGTTTCCAGTTAACTTCGTGAAGTTATTTAGTAAACAGGAACAGAACACTTGCAGCAGCAGCAGCAAAAAGTTTGCTTACAAGCAGTTTATTGATCTAGCAAATAGACAGATAACACAAGCCTGGAGGTGTATGATAGTTAATGTGTAACCATTAAATAGACTTATTTGGGCACATTTTATGTGTTCACATAGCATTTAAAGCTTATAAACCTGTGGAGAGTGTTTTTATGTGGAGTAAAGTGAGAACCTTTATCCCAGAGAAGGTGTTCATGGAAAAGGTACAGTTTATGTAATTGTATTCACGTGACCTGATGTAAGTGTGGGGCTGCAGGGGATAAAAAAAAGCTGATTGAGCGAATTCCTGGGGCCGATGCAGTATTGCTGTGTATTGGCTTCCCTGTGGGGGCCGGTTTGGTATATTAAAATTAGCGTCATTCTGGAGGGATATTTTATTGTGAGCCTCCTGAACAGAGGGCTGTGTCCTTGCTGTAGACAGGTTATTTTTTGGCTCTTGCCTCTGTTTTTTGGGGGGCATTATGTGTCGTGGAGCAACTTTGGTGGTGGTGTCAAATTTGCTAGGGGAAAAAAAAAAACACCTGAAATGATTTCCTGCTGACGAAGCTGATCAAGCAGTGAACATGTCCTGTAGCTATTAAGAAGCTCTGTCCTGGTTAAAGCAATTGCACAGGAACCTGAGCTTTGTGGGAATACAGAAAACTTTGATTTCTTTTCCTTACCTTTTTCTTCTCCGTACAGTGTATTTCACAGAAAGCAAAGATTCAGATGTTGGGGATTCAGTAGATGGAGCGTATAATGTAAGCTGCAGCTCCTCCTTTCTGATTAAAAGTGGAAGGCTGAGAACCAGCCTTGTTTCAAACTTTTGCAGCAATGCCGTCTCCACGCTGGAGCACGTGGGTGGTGGGAGAGAAAGGATGGAGGGAGGGCAGCTTGGCTCAATTTATGCAACTGTGATTGCAGAGCTCCAAGCAAATATTGACACCAGATTTCTTGGCAGATGTGCCATTCCTGAGATGCCTCAGGAGTAAAAGATCCTTCCCTGGCACTTGCTGTTGCATGAAGCAGCCCCTCCTGGGATTGTGGAGATGGTGAGTAAAGGGAGAGAAGCTCAGCAAGTGTTAGTGATAAAGCTCAGAAATGTGATGCTAAAGGGAGTCTCACCCAGACGTACTGTGGTATTGCATGAGGGAGTCTCTAACAAATGGATGGATGGTCTGACAGACAGTGGAGAGAGGTAGGACACCTTGGTGTGTCTGCACTGCCAATCTGCCACGGAATGCAGGGGATGCATACATCTGCTCTGCTCTTTACACCATGGGACAGCCGTTACTTCTTCACATCTACAAAGCAAAGTAAAACCCAACTGCCAGCCGCAGAAAGGGAAAACTGTAAAATTCTGTTTTCCATCAGCAGTTGGCTGCCTGGGCTTTGCTCCGAGGCGAGGGTGTTTTGCTGAGCATGTGTGAGATAACCTGCTTTCTCTGCTGCAGCTCTAGAGAATACACCAGAGGATTGTTAACATCAGCCAGATACCTCTGTAGTGTGGCTTTGTAGCGGAGTCTGGACAAAAGGTTAAATCAGGCAGTCATTTCTGCAGTGTTATTTCCTATACAACGCTCTGGAGAAGGTTCAGCATCACTTAGTTAACTTTTGCAGAGCCATTTCCTGTAGGTTTTGTTAGAGAAAAGCTAGGTTATGTGTTTCCAGTTGCAGTAGAATTATTTTCCCCTGTAAAATGCACAACAATTTATTTTTACAGAATTTTCATTGGTTTGCTGAAGGCGTTAGGGGAGGGAGCCTCCGTGTTTGGAAGATTTGGAAAGTTTATTTCGTACCTCGCTTGCTGTGACAAATTGAGGAAAATGTGTTTTTTTAATGTAGCGTTGCTGTAGTCCAACCAGATTCAGAATTCAGAGTCTCAGTGCATGGCCCCATGTGGGGTGGTGGCCTGTCTAGCCCAGGGTCCTGCTGCTGCCAATGCCCACTTTTAGGAAGGACTGAGAAAACTGTGCAGCCAACAGCAGAGTTGTGACCTGCTCAGAAGAGAAAAAGTATCTCCTCTTAAGTGGCTTCACAAATGGGGTAGTGAGTTGTATGGATGTTTCTTTTCTGTGGTTTTTTCGGCCACGTAATACGCAACCCTGTGTGTAATCCTCTGGTTTCCTTGGATTTGTCCTCTTTCATCTCTCCCATGACCCCACTTAGGGGGTGCCTTAGGTTCTCCCTCACGGTTCATTTCGGGATTTCTTCATCTTTTGCCCATGAAGTGCTGCCCTTTTCCATTGCTCTCTGTGCTCAGAGCAGCAATGCTTTCCACAAGCCCCGAGAGTTCTGTTTCCGATTACCGTGAATCTTCTTGTTACTCTCTTCATAGAGATTAATTTATCTACACTCAAAAGGACATGGTTTGAATTCTCCAAGTAGTGAGTCCACCTGTGGCCCTCCCCATGCAATAACAAACCTTGGGCGTGCCTTCTGCATTCATGTTTTTCAAATAATTGCTTTTTGGAGTGCGAGGCCTCGGTGCAAAGCCAAGGTTCCTCTTGCCCCATGAGAGGTGCAATGTGAGTAGTGAATGGGGAGCTTTTTGGCACGGCGCCTGGGCCTGCAAGGACCACTTGGAAGAGCGAAAGACTATTTCTCTTCTTGGACTAATTGTAATGTTAGCTTTTCTATTTTCAACGCAGCCGGGTGGCCACCCGTGTGTGGGGTTTTGTTATGGGACTTTTTTATTTTTCAGAAGGTGGCATCTACTTTGGATTCCACCTGAGTGAGAAGGGCTCAAAGTAAAAGGGAGGGATCTATCTGCCTTTTAACATCTCCCTGCAGAATATGTTTGCCGCCTTCGTTCAGATGGAGTCTTCACCGGACTCAAAGCTGGGACTGGAGCCTCCGCTGGCATATACACACCTTCTGGTGGGCAGAAACTGAGATAGTGTTAACAAAAACCCCATCTCAAATATCCAGTGGAGCAGTATGATTCCAGTAATTATAGTTAAAAGAAGATGAAATGAGCTTATCCAAATACCTTCTGAATCCAGCAGTTTTGCAAGAGATTGTGTCCTTTATTGCTTCCTGTAGCAAAAGAATAAGAACATGTTCCCCTTCCCATCCCTCTACAGCATGGAAAGCATAAAAATCTATAGAAGAGGAAGTTTGGTTCTTTGATTCAACCTTAACATCTATCCTCGCTTTGAATTAGTTGTGGTGCTTTTAGCTGAGAAATTGCACAAATCAGAGGGAGTTTGTTGAATAATAAATGAAGGCATCCATCGAAGTACATTATAGCCCTTTGAAGTAGATGAAAAAACACCTTCCTGATCTGAAGGCAAAACGTGTGCTCAGCTTTGGCGCCTGACTGGTGCTAATGCAGGGTTTGAGCTTAGCTCGAGTGCCCCAATGAGGAGCGTGGAGAGCAGGAGCCAGTGAGGACTCAGTAAGTGGCATCTTCACCGTTCCTCTGCCCAGAGTCCCATTTGCCCAGGACTCCTGAAAGGTTGAGACACCTGAAATCTGCAGCCGCTTAGGGGTTGTCTTAGTCCTGGAAAGACCTGAGATACCAGACTTAGGAAGAGCAAGCTTATCTGAAGAAGCTTCTAAAATTTTATTGGCTGTAACTTTCCTCTTTCTGAGTCTTCCTGCAGTTTGAGTTGTACTAATAAAGAAGTCTGCCTCTGTATGTGGAAGGAGTTGAAAAATAGCACCAATAAAAACTGTAAAGCTCTCAAACATTTTTTTTAAATACTGCTTCTGTAAAAGATGTGGCATTATATCCTGGGGCAGAGTGTGATGAAGATACTTTCCTTTTCCACTAGTGTTCTTTGCAACTCAGTCATAAGCTCCACAACTGTCCCAGAATCTCCTGATAAAGCTCTTCTATCTGTGTACATCACTATAGGTGTATTATCTTGTGTATATAGATGTATCTGTGTTTATGTGTTTGTAGCTGCATATGCGTCTGTAAATTCACATCGTGAAACAGTTATGTACATGTGCAAGTTATTTAAGCAAGAATATATGCTTATTTGTCACATTCTGCTGTGTATAAGGAATGTGAAGTCTGGCATGTAATGGAAAGCAGAAATAGATTTAACCATTCCCTCGATGACTTTGTGGCATTCTTGGTGCAGATGCTTGAGCACCAGCTTCATCTGCTTTGAAATCCTTGCTGGCATCCTGCTGCTGTCCCAACAGTAAACACCAAGAAAGGAGTTATGCCAAAACAGTATCGAAAGTTATTCTGATAGGTGATCCTGCTCTTACCATCGAGGCAGGAATACAGCTTTCTATAGCACATTGTACAATAAAGAGCATCTTCCAGAGGAATGTCATATTCTAGGTCGGACTTACTGTAATTACAGTGATTGCTTGCATGTAGAATCAGTGTAAGGAGGGTGTCAACTGTGTCTGACCCCGAGCTTTGTAGGAGGTGTAGTGTGGGCCACCATTTGGCAACTCCTGTGTTGCACCATTGCCTCTGATAATGCAGCTGTCTGCCAACCAGCGCTATGGTTTGTGGCTGCACAGCCCGGGTAGCAGAAACCATCTCTGCTGTTTTCAGGCCATGTGCAGAGAAAGAACTTTATTGAGAAACACATCTTTGTGTAGGACCTAAAATATGGAGTAGATTAACTTGAAAGTCTCTTCTGGCTTTTCATTGTCAAGTGAAAGGTAGTTCCGTGGAAGATTTATTTGACTTGTTTTGCAGCAAACTCGTTATGTATAGCTTGGCTTTTATTTTCCTTGCTCTAGGTGTAAATAGCTTCTTCTAAATGCAGCCCTTCCTTTTCGTTGGAGGTCAATTAAAACAGGTTGGAGGTCAGATAAAAGGGACAGAACATTTGCTTCTTGATGTATCTATTTCTGTAATGTTATCAGCGCATGTGGTTTTATTTCTAGCATCTTGTTCCGGGACTTCCTCTACGACTGAACAAATTGAATCAGTTGGATGCAGTACAGCTTCTAATTTGGGGTTAGAAATCCATTAAATTGCTGGGTGCTTTATTGGCAATACTGAAGTGCTTGGAATGACAGTGTGTTACGATTGGACATTGATTACTTGCGAGAGGGTGAATGCCTCTGTAAACCACACACCTCCAGCCAGGATAGCCAGATTAGGGGTTTTAGCTTAAAAAGTGCATGTTTTGCCCTTAAAACACTGCCCTTTGTTACAGAGAACAACTACTTTTAAACTGAAAATGAAGAGCTGTCTGCCATGTGTTTTTCACGCCTCTGGGTGTTGCAACCTGCCGAGCTGCCAACTGTTGACTGCCCATTGGAAACTGGTCCTTTAACTGATGCTTTAAGGTTGTGTACATCATTCCTTTCCACACACAAGACCCTTGGATTTGGTAAACCTCTCAATTTCAGCCTATGGCATTGAAAAGTGCAGGGAATGTCCTTGCTTGGGTGGATTTTAAACAGAGCCTAGAGTTGTAGTTCCATTCAGACTGCTGCTGGGATGAGAAAGGGATTTATTTGCACTGTAGAAATCTGCAGAGGTGTCTGGGTGTTTCGTGAGACTGGAGTTATTGCCACAGCTGGGAAGAGAGGAGCGGAGCTGGGGGGATGACCACAGCCTCTGTCATTGTAGGTACATCTGGGCTGCTTTGGCTCTGCTCAGTTGGTTTGTTAAACCTGGCAGCACATCTAATGAGACAGAGCTTCAAGCTGACTTATCAGTGAGATTTTTTTTTTTAGATGGTGGCACAGCAGATGCACTGGGAGGCTGGGGAGGACACAGCAGAGTAGTGTGGCCTGGGCTGATGGAGAATGGGAGAACAGCAGTTCTTTCTGTGAAATGCTTCTTTGCTTTAGCACCATTTTGCTCTACAAGGCTGGGAACCCCTCTCTGCAGTGGTAAGAAGCAGCATCAAGTGCAGGAGAGGCAAGAGCAAGCTGGTGAGCCCCCAGGCCTGAGCTGCAGGAAAGATCTGTTTGCTGTTCTTCTAAGACTAGTGGGGGTTTTTCTCCCCAGCTCTTTGCCTGACTAGTTTTAACTAGTGCCTAAATATTCCTTTGTGCTGCTTCCAAGTGAGCCCATATTTTGGGGGGAGATGGGTCCTTCCTGATTAACTATTAATAAGAACAACCACCAGAGAACGAAGCGTTGAGAAAACGCATCAGGAGTGAGTTGTCTGCCCTCTCCCTGCCATTGATGATTGACTGGGCTCTGTTCTGGTGTGGTTGGGTGGCCCTGTGCTGCTACTGAGCTTGGCACAGCTGAGCCCTGTGCGTGGTGGGCTCTGCAAAAAGGGGTGATGCTGGATCCATGCTGAAGCTTAAGTGGTTTGATGCTGTGCAGTGTATGCAAACACGATGCTGCCAATCAGTGGCACCGTGAAAGCGGCGCCCGGTGATGTATTTACAGAATTAATATTTCTGATAAATAAACTGTGCTGCTGCAGCAGTGGAAAAATGCCTTCTGAGCTAGTTAAGCCCTGGGAGCTTACCAGAAATGCTTGTGGGTATGATTGAAACCACTTGCATCTCCAAAGAGAGCAGAGCACATTGCAGTTCTGTGTTTTAGGGGAAAACATATCTTAAAATACGGCTTATTGGATATTGAGTGATTGTTAACCTGGGATGCTTTCTTCAAGTGTGGAGATTTCTGAACAATGTTCAGGGAGTTGCTGAATTCTCCTCTCCATCTGCACTCGACCTGTAACCCACAACTGGATGATGCAGAGTCATGTGGTGGGAGGGGTAGCTTGCCAGCAGTTGAACGTATCGCTGTGGGTCTTTCCAAGCATCTGACGAAGCCAAAGGTTTAATGTGGTTTATCTGCTGTGAGTACTTGTGAAAAATTGCACAACTTTCAGATCAAAATATTTACTTTGCAGAAGCAGCAACTTTTGAAACTGTAACTGGCGCTTAATGGTGATTTACCAGCATGGCTCTGGTTATCAGTTACTGGAGGCTTAGCAATTGCTCTAAGGTAGATGTGTATAGTAAATTATATAGTCGTTAATCCTCAATAAATTGGTTTAGTGTGTTGAATACACAGCGGGGAACCGTAATTGAAAATGTTAGTAAAGAAGTCATGGCCTTTATTGATTTACTGAAGAAACACAGTGGTGATGGAAGCAGGAGCAATTTGTTTGGCGAATGTTTCGTTTGAGTGAGGCTCCACTTCTCTCTTCAGCGGTTTAAGACAGGGTTTGCTTTGCCTTGTGGAGGCAAAATTGCTGAGAAAGAGATTTACCACCAAATTAGAAAAAGGTGAGTTTGTGTGGAGCAAACAACTCGCAGGGTTTTTGGTTTTAGGGTATGTCTTTCTCATGACAGTAGGTAGCACTTAATTAAAAACAATAAACTCAGAACAAACCCTATGGGTGTCTGGGCAGATGAAGGGTGGAGTTTTATTTGTGGGTTAAAAAAAATCTTCCGTATCCTGTTTTTCCTTCCAACTTCTTACCTGTCACAGGTGGCAAAGCAGGATTGCATTATGTAAAATTAAATACGGTTAGTTTTATTTAGATATCTGTGCCCCTTTGAAATGTGCTTTTGCTTTGAGGCAGTCCTTGCAGCTGATGTTGGCTCCGTGTGTTTTGGCGAGGATCAGTCTCCTTCAGGCAGTGCAGCTTAATAGAAGCAGCAAATAAAGTGAAAAATTGCTGCAATTAAATACTGCCTGTTCTAATCCCTTGCAGCATCCCCTGTTCAGTGCATACAATGCTGCCTTTGACTGGGCTGTCTTACTGGGAGCAGAGGAACATAGAGCCCTAATGGGAGGGTTTGTAGCCTCAGTAACTGTGGCCGATGTGGCTGCTCGTAGTGTTTGCTTTCAGAAGCAGAGAAAGTGGTGTTGAATACCTTGGCAGGACAAAGCAAGCTTGAATGACATACCCTGTTGGTTTGAGCCCCCAGTGACAACTGTGTGGGTCCCTCCCACCCAGGAGAGGAGATGACTATGGGGCCCCTAGCCTTGAGCACTGCCAGAGATGGTGGGGAACTCTGCAGAGATATAGGCTCACGGTCCTCCCTTTGCCATTGAGGCCACTGGATGACTTTCAAATTACTTCTTGAAATCTCCCTTTACTTTTTTGGAACATGGAGCAATTGAAATACTGAGAAAACTCTTTGAGTGGACCTGGATCAAACAAGTATCCTCACATCTCTCCTGATGCTGCAGAGATACAACAAGAGGTCCATAAGCACTTGATTTACCCAATTGCTTTGTACATAGTTATTATTAGTAAACATAGTAAATACTTGGGGTGTTTGGAGGAAAGGGTCTTCCAAGTAAAATGTAAAAAAAAACCCCCAAACCAAAATAATTTCATTTTAATTTTCCTAAGATTATTAAAATAGGAGGAAATGGGATCTTAAGTTTTGTCAGAACACATTTCAGTAAATCAAACCAGACCTAAAATAACCTGACACTGCCCTTTTTAGAGAGACAAGTTAGCCTATAAGGGTTCCTTGTTGTAGAAGGTGTGAGGAGCCCCATCAGTACAGCGTTACCCAGCATTCCTGCAAGGGATGCCTCTTTCCTTCCTCAGTCTTGAGAGTCTGGGTCCTCTCCTGTCGGAGCCATGAGCCAACAATGACAGAGATACGTGTTTGCAGCCTTATATGAGCAGACCATTTCTAGTGCTTGCTTACCAGGCTTGTACTGCGCAGGCACCTTCATATACCACAAGCGTGATCTCCACCCGCTTGCGAACGCAGAGCAGGAGGAAGGGCTAGGGCTGCAAATGCATCCATGAAAGTTACTCAAAGATAAGAAGATAATTCCCTTATTCCCTGAACCATATCAACTGCATGCTAAATTAAATTGTAGTCCAGCACAATGCTTCTCGGTGATGTGGTTTTAATTAGTAATCTTTGCGTTAACAACTGCATGCATCTGCTAGAATCGGCGCGGTATCGATTGTTTGGGGATCATGCTACAGGAATTTCCTTTAGACGGCATTGTTGGTCATGACTGAGAGTGATTCATGGTGCAGTTTTCTTGGTGTCTGGATGACCTCTCAAAGTTTGTCTTCGCTGTCAAATTAGCTCATATTATGGCTTGAGGGTTGCCCTTAAGTTGACTCCCTTCTGCACATAAAGCCCCTTATGTGAACAGGCTATTAACCCAAGCTAATATGCTGCTGCTGATGATGATTCGAGTTAGGGCATAAGTAAAGCTTGAGTGAGCACGTTTGCTTAGCCACTAACAGGACCTCTCAGTGACAGAGCAGAGCTTCACCCATGTGGGTGCTCCTTGTCCTTCGCATGTCCTGCAGAGTCCCCTTCTCACCAAAGCAGGTAGAGCAGCAAGCTGGGACATTCGCCTCTCTGGCATCCTGTGTCTTGTTGCTCTGGCCTCCTTTTAGAAGGTAACTCTTGCCAATGCTTTAGTGCAGGACACTTCAATGCCCCCACAGTGTCCTTTCTCTTGCGAGCTGGGTGCTTTGCGTGGGCAGGCAGAGTTCCCCAGGGTACGCTCTCAAAGAAATCATGAGGCCCTCAGCTGCGGGCACCCCAGAGGCTGCACAGCCCGGTCAGTCTTAGTGTGTGGGAACTCATGTGTGAGGCTGACTGAACCACAAGCTGTGATATGGATGTAGAGCCCTTCAGTCCCTCCTTCAGCAAAGATCTTTCTCTATTCCTGAGCAGAGGCCTGTCACACTGAGTTCAGGAGCCGTGGAATGGAGGTGAGGGTGATGAGGGAAGCTGTGTGTTCCTATCAGTTTAGCAGGTGGATTCAAAGGAAACTCTGGAATGGCTGTGGTAGGTTGGACAAGTGATTCTGAAAGTCCAGGCTTTGGCTTCTGGCAGTGCATCAGCCACTTCAAATGCATCTGCAAGAAATCCTCCAGAAGGTAATTAAAGACTCTATGTCTAGCATGTGAAGCTCCTTCTGATTCTCACCACTATGATGGCTTATGCATCTCCATTTAGTGGCCATTTGTTTTCAGGGGAACAGGAAAAATCCCATTGCAGGAACGGTGTTGCTGTTCACTCCAGCAGCTGGTAGCTGGCACGAGCTGCAATAGCTGTTTGGCTGCTCTTGCCTCATGGGAGTAGATCTTGGGCTTGTCCTGTGCACAATAAGAAAAAATGGACTAAAGCTGCAGTTCATACGAGTACCTGAATTCTTGCAGTCTCTGATTGCTTTGTGCTTCTCTGTTAAGCCTCGTATGTCACTTCAGAGGACTCTGCTGTCTCTCTGGGAGCTCACAAGGTTGATTCAAAGAGAAATTTGAGTGTGCTTTCTTCCCTGCACAGCTGTATACCTTTACCGTGGGCAATATGTTCCCTCTCTTGTTCCCCCAGCTCCCATCCCCAAGCTAATTCAGCTGCAGCCATGCTTTTCATACCCAATCAAGTGTGCATGGGGCCTCCATTCCAGCGCTGTAAAGCCATCTACAAACATGTGGGAAGAGGATGGTGCCTATTCACTAAGCTGTGGACTAGGCAGCTATCTTTCGACAGATTAGCCAGAGGAATTTCTATTGCAGGGCTTGATTGTTCTGGGCCCTCGGCTCCCTTTTGTGCAGGAGCAATGAAAAGTTGTGTTATGACAATGTTTGACAAAGTGCTTAATGAAAGCCACAGTTGGCAGTGGCAGAACTTTGAGCCATCCTCCTTTTCTGCAATGCCTGTCATCAAAAGGTGCGGAAACGCTTCTGACATAATCTTCTGCACTGACAGATAAATGGTTTTGATGTAAGGGTCAGAAACCTTCACCTCGCTGAACAGAATTCAGCTATCATCGTGGTGAGCAGAGAGCAGGAGCCACATATGTCTCTATTCCTTTGTCTGGCGAGTCAGCCAGGCATCTCTGCTTTCAAAGAGAGGTGGCTTTTCTCAGCGCTGGTCAAGGTCCTAAAGCAGAGCCAAAACTTCTACATGAACTCCCAGTCTACCCTGCACCTTGCCCAAGGAGGCAGGATTGGCATCTCATGGTTCAAAGAGCTGACTGATCCCTCCTTGCTGGCAGGCAGGACTCTTTATGTGACAGCATTATTACTTCTGGGAGGTGGTTTCAAGGCAGGCGACGTACCTGGTTATTTAACAAGGCTCCCCTTTCAGTCTCTGCGATGTTCAGTGATCCACAGCGCCATGTTCACAATGCTAACTCAAGGCAAACACTGCTTGCCTATTTGGAGACCGGAATGGATGAATAGACAGAACAGGGCCCTTCCCCATACTGATTTAACAGGCTCTCAGTTCCTGATCATGAGCATCTTAGTGACAGGAGGGGAAAACCCCTACACTGTTGGGTTAGCCAATACAAGGAAGACGTGGAGTATGTAATGGATAAATACAGTGCAGAGTACTTCTCATGCCATTATGTCAAAATAAGGTTTCAAAAACCCCTATGAACTTCAGATCAGTTTCTGTTTATCAGAGAAAAAACAATCTGAATGCTGTGGGCAACTCAAGTTGGTGGCCCTGCTCTGTCTTCTCTACTATCTGTAGAAATTTCTGACCTTTGTAGGATGCTTCCCTGAACTTACAGCCCAGGGTCTCCTTCAGGATTTATGTTGATTGTCTGAATTCTGTTTTCTTTGCACAGTTGCCTTGGAAGGATCAAAATGTTCTCCCATGAGTAATCCAACAGAGACATGCACCCATGCAGAGAAGCAGGCAGAACCCTGGGCAGGCTGCTTTCTGTGTGGGTATGCCCACAGCTCCAGACATAGATGCAGGTGCCAGGAAATGGGCTGATCACTCACCAAAGACGTGGTCTCTTGCGTCTGGCATAAAACAGTACAAGATGTTTTACAAGCTGCTGCTTTGAAGAGATGTCCAGCACCTGAGATAGCTCTGCTGGTGTAGGGCAGTGCTGTGTTGGGAAAGGACAAGGGTTTGGCTTCGGGTTTTGAGGGCTCTGTTTCTTTGAAGAAGACATTTTAGAATGCTGATGGCAGGAACACTTGCACAGTGAGGCATTGCACTGCTCCATGCCATCAGACCAAGGGGCTCCTCAAGAAGGAATATATTCTTTGCTGCAAGAGAGCAGAAGTGTGACAATTCTCAGTGGTGGGACAGCTGTGCCCTCAAGTTTGGCATCTTCAACCAGCCGGCATTGCTAGTCTGCTCAGCTAGGAGCTGGTGGAGATGTTACAGCCCTTGCAGCACTCAGTGCACTGCTGTACATTTGGGACCCATGCTCAGTGGTAGGGAAGCATCATCTGCACCCATGACCTCAAGTTTTGAGTTGCCGTCTTTATTTGCATTACTGGAGCCCAAGCAAGATTGAGGCCTCACTTCGTCAGCATCAGGCAAACCAAGACAATACCTACCTCAATTTTATTTACAGTCTAAATAGACAAGGCAGACAAAGGGTGGCCGTGGAAACAAAAGCTCTGGAGAGGTGATGTGACATGACCCGGTCACCCAGCGGGAGATTAAGAGAGCCAGGAATAGACGGAGGTTTCTTGACTCCCAGTCCCAATGATCTATCTGTTGGAGCACGTTAATTCTTTCTCTCGTTTGAATGCTGTGACTGGCATTCCAAATACTGTCTAGTGAGGGGATCTGTGTTCTGGGAAACACATCCTTTGATTGCTAATGCTTCAGGCTAGAAATCCATGAGCGTTTAATGTAAGTTAAAATAAAGCTAGTCTCAGAAATTGAGTAAACTGTTTATTTTGGTGTATCTATTATTTCATTTCAAGTCTCCTGTTTATTTTGCACAGACGCTGTATTTCTAGCTTTTGTTTCTCCACTGATACTTGAACTATGTATTGTGTGTTGGTGAGGATAGCTGGCAGTTGGAGTGGGCAGCATGAGAAGTGAAGGTTGGTGTAGAAGAAGGTGGAGCTCACCTGTGGTTCTGCAGCAACCCTGGGAAGGTCTTTCTATTGCTGGAGTAAGTAAAATACAGCTGTGCTATCAGAAGAGCCAGCTACTTCTGCAATGACTTTGATGTTTAAACTTCTTGAATGGCAGCAACGGTAGTCAGAAAGTCACTTTGGATGATGCTAAACTGTGGCCACAAAATTATCTCATTTACCAAGACCTTTGGGTTTTTTCACTTGTGAACTTCTGAGGTTCATGTCAGGATCAGTCAGTGCTTGAGCACTGGCCAAGCCAGGGAGCTGGTTCCTTTGGTGAGTGCAGGGATAATGAGTTTGGCGCCTGTGATTCTCAGGGCTCAATTCATAAAATAGCCTCTTGGCCTATTGCAGAGGAATGTTTTGAGGATAAATCCTTTACCTTAAATGCGAAGATGTGCAGCAATAGAAGGCACAGAAATACATGAGAACAGATGAATTCATGCAGGGTCATGACTGTGGTTGTACTTCCCCCTTACAGTTTGTCACTAGTATTTCTGTATCAGCTTTATCTTTATTGTGTTGAGCCTATAGGATGTTACCTGTTGTGTTTTCTCTTCTTGCCTGTACATCAGGCAAGCTCCAACTTGATCTTGCTGTGTGGTTTTAAGGGAAAAAAAAAAGTAGTAATGTAATCTGTGGGCAAATTGCACTTTAATTCGTAATTGTGCTATGAATATGGACTTGGCTTTCAAACGCACTCCGAGTTTAAACTGCAGTTTGACTTTTATTTAGATAAATGCCTTTGAGTTCATAGTGAAATGGATATCTGCTGTAGGCTGGTATTGATTTAAAGGTCTCTTGAGTGTTTTAAAAGACAGTAGGGGCTTACAGGAGAGTGTGTTTTAAAACTAGTTGCTTGGTTAGGTTTTACACTCCTGTGTAGCTTCAGGTCTAGAGTCTATTAAGAGCCAGCCGGTGTTGTTGATTTGTAGAGACGTCTCTCTCAGCAGGTATTGGCAAAAAATTGCACGTTTCAGGCAAGATGCAAGAGCAGTCTTCAGAGCTGGCTGCTCTGAAATGATGGGGAACAGCATGCGCATGAGAACTAGGGAATGGTTCCTGCGTGCAGGGGAACTCTTTGAGGACTTCTCATAAACACATTATAAGGAGGCAGGTGATCAATAACTGCTTTTCAGCTCAAAAGAGGTGTTTGTCACTTCCTGCTAACCATGCAAAGTTGGTAAGCTTTGTAGTCTTTCAAGTCTTGGTATTTGTAAGGATGCTGAGAGCCTCGATTTCTCTTTGCATTGCCACATACACAGCAGCAATTCAAAAGGGAGGTCTCTGTCTATGCTCTTCTGGCAGCTGCCCTTTTTTTGTGTCCCTCAGCTCATGGGTCACGTAGCTGGGTAAAAGTTCAGTAGGTGCCTCAGTGACTTAGATCCTGTTTACCCGTTGGAGCTCTATACCTGCTTGGATTCTGTGGGCACAGCTTTAGAACAAAGAGAACACACAAACCAGGGAAGATTGGCCAGTTTTCTAGTCAGACTGGCTTGGTGGTTTCAATAAGCAAGCTGAATGTTTGAGGGCTTATCTAAAATCAGGCTGTGAATCTGTTGGGTGATGTTCAGAGGTGCAGTAAGAGGGTGTAACCTCCCTGCAGAGGAGACAGGAGGGTTGTATTTTACCCAGGATAATATCCCAGAGCAGGGTGTGGAGCAGGGTAAAATTAAAGTAGGTCCCCATCACAATTTCCTTACAACTTACTGTGGTTGCTTTTCTACTACCACCCATCAATTTGTCTCCTCCTCCTTTAGATGACACACTCTCGGGAACATGCCAACGCTGCATACATCATGTTAATTAGGCCATTTGTTAATTTCTGCATCATTAGTCACTTGGTCTTAATTGATCTGTGCTCTCCTAGCAAGTGCCTGGAGCTGCAGGTTTCACCTGTTGGTGCGCTGATAGTGCATATCTTGAAGAGGAGACTTTGCTGTCCCACCGTATGATGCTATAGCAGAGCACAGCAAAGCTCTTGCTTGTGGTTTTTGGAGTCCCTGCTTGATTTTGCATTATTTTGTCCATTTGCAGTTCTGACAGTGCTGTATTTCCAAGAAGGGATGTCCTATGAGGCAGCTCTGCTCTCCCACCAGGCTATTTTCAGACGATACAACACAACCTATTTGCCATCCATCGGCAAAGTGCTATAACATGGTCTAGACTTGGACTGGGGTTGTTGGAAAGTGTTGGTTGGTGCTGTTAAGGACCAACCCGTGTAGGTGACTGGCTGAAAGACGTAATTGCTGAAAAAACCCCAATATTTAGTAATGTGCTAATAATATCATGTTAGAAAATGTAGAATATTTTTTTATGTTTACATGTAAGTGTAGGTACCACTGTGTGTATATTTTGTATGTAACAGACAGCAATATATTAAAAAAACCCCTCCCATGAGAATATAGCTGTAAAATATTTAGCAGAAGGTTTGTTGATTGTTTCAGTTCAGCCTTTAATTTGTCAGGAAATATCCTATTCATCTGTGATTAGTTTTGTGGTTGTGAATAACCAATAGAAGAATAATAAATGTAATTGTGTAATATAAAGACAAATTAAAACCACACTAATGGGAAAGAGGAAGAAGCTTAGGGAGAGCTAGATAACATTTTGATCATGGAAAAGTGCCGCTATGTCATGTTTAAGTGCTCTTGTTAAAACAAACAAACAAACAAAAAAAACCCCAAACCCAGAAAACCACCCACCCTCCCAGTGAGATCGAGAACTATTAAGACGACTGTGTTTTGCTGAGCATAGTAATTGCAGTATGCTGATCCCACTGTCTTTTTTTATTTTAACAGAAACCTGAGCTACAACAAGTTGACGGAGATTGATCCTTCTGCCTTTGCAGAGCTGTTGAACCTGCAGGAAGTGTAAGTTTTCTTTCAAAGATTTTAATTGTATTTTACCAGGGCAGCTTGTGGGCCAGGAGGAAATTGTATACAGTCTCTTAAGACACTACCTTCCTTCAGCTAACTTTAATGAGCAGATACAGCTTAATGTGTGGAGGTAGGGGTTTTTTTCCCCTCCACATTTTACCTGTGCTGATTTTTTGAAGCTAATCAATTAGCAGAACACAACACTCCAATGAAAACAGCCTGCCTGTTATTGGAAATCATTGGAGTTTGCCTCCCTCAGTCTTGTGTAATGCTCCGAGGGAGCAGTTCAACTCACACACCTGAACATACACACAAAGCTCCTTGCTGAAAGAGTAACCCTGAAGCAAGGCAGAACAGCCTGGATAGTGATACCTGATGCCAACCTAACCCAAATCTCCCAGGAAACAAAGGTGTAGTGTAGTGGATAACAAAGCACTTAACTGTGTCTCCTTCTCAGTCAGACATTTGCGCTCCTTTTGGAATCAGAACAAGTTCTGTTTGAATTCTTCTAGGAGAGGCTAAAACAGCAGAGGTGTCTTCTGCTCTGGTGGAGGGAAGCGGAGGAGCCGGTGAAGGTCTGAGCGGCTGTGCCAGACCCCCCATTTCTGTTAAAAATAAAAAATAAAAAAAAATAAATGTTTGAGGAATCGCAGGATCTTCCCAGCTCCTGATCTGTGTAAATGCTCAGCAGTTACAGTTGCAGAGGAGCTGCGCTTGTCAGCTACTCGCAGTGAATTTTGGAGCTGCGATTTTTGGGGGTTGAAAACAGAAAGTGACTTAAAATTGCGAGCGGTGGGTTGAGGTAATGAGCTCGCGTTTGGATGTTGAATCGCTGGCATACTTGAGGTTTGGGCTCTGTTTGAAGAGTTACTGATGCCTCATGGGAAACTGAAAAAACATTTCCTTTCAGAAACAATACTGCACTCTGTGTATATCATGCATTTTTTCTCTTGTCCTCTGTCTGTTTTCATTAAGTGTTGGCTCTGGGGCTTGTAGAGGGTCCAGATCCTGTTATTCTTAAACAGGCAAAAGGATTTGCTACAGTGCAAGTTCTGCCTGACTAACACCTGCAGGATGGGACCAGGGGGATTAATGTAGGATCTCTCCCCAGACCTGATTGCCCCTGGCACTAATAGCAGGGACTTGCTGGGGATTGTGATGAAGTGAGGAAGGTGTGTTAGGAGTGACCACAGTGCTCTGACATCAATCCATCCTCAACATCCCTGAGAGCAGCCAAGGAGGGGAGAGAAAGTGCTTCAAGTCAGCGAATGCTGCCTTGTAGGATCTGTTTTCTCAACTTTTCTTTTAATTATGGAAAGCCTGAAATTAGTCAGTGCTTAAAGAAGAGAATTGCAGCCCTGATCCCATGAGACTTTAGAATTACCCTAACATGCTTGTGGCTTAGCAATAGCTTTTATTTGTGGAAGTGCCTGAAGGTGTGTGACTTCAGGGAGCAGCATGGGGAACACCACGGCTTCTGAGTCCTTAGGTAGGGAGCTCCCTTGAGCTGCACAAGTTGAGAGCAGGACAAGCCCTGAGCTCAACAGTCAGCTGCTAAAAAAAGATGTCAGGGGTCAGGGGAGGTAAGTAGTGCAGACTGCAAAGTAATGGTGCAGATAAGAGCTGTTTGCTGTGTCAGAAAGGCAGGGCTAGGGAAAAGGAAGAGAGCAGAGGAGTGAGTAGGAGGGAAAGGGAACAGTCAGAAATGGGAGACTGGAAGGGAGGCAGAGGTCTGGAGTGGAGCCTGGAAGGCAGGCTCTGGAAAGTGTGAGGAAGAAGCCCTATTAAAAGCCCTATCTACCCATCTTGGTTGCTTTTGAATAACAGCTAAACCACAGACCACTGAAATAAACTGCATTTCACAAAGACAACCACATCTGTATTGCCAGAACATCTCCTTTCTGGTTGGTTTTTTTTTTTAAGCACTTTACAAACATTCATGAAATAAGCATCATGCTGTGGCATGTCTCAAGACCAAGACAATGTTCTGCTGTGCGCACTGTGCTGGGCAAACCAAGTCACCCTCAGGGAAAGAGGTTGCCCCAAATAATAGATGCATTGATAAGACCTGAAACCTCCCGTGATGCTTCAAACACAGTGCCTGTGGTTCCTGAGCGTTACAGATGAGGCTTAAAGCTCTGTGTGTGTCTCTGTATGTGAATAATCAGTGTGATGTATTTTGCAGATCTTTTGTTTTCCCTTGATTTTAAGAAAGTGTCAGCAAACCAAAAGGTATCAACTTTATAGCTTATATTGGATACTCAGTTTTGCTTCAGTGAGATTGCAATAAAGCAATAGGTGTATTTACCCTCCACTTTTCCCTTTCCGTGGGTTTTAGGCAGTTGTTTGTGGTTTAGGTGGGATTTTTTTACGAGCTTTTTTCCTTAAAAGTTTAAGCCTGTGTGGGATGAAATTTAGTGGCTTGAAGTGATATGAAGCCTTATGATCCCACATGCTCCAAAACAAGCTTTGTGTTGTCGGAGGCTCAGGTGGTAGGAACTGGAGCAGGACATTACTTCCCTTCAGGACACCTCCGCTTTCTCTCATCCCCTTTTGGTGGCTCCCTCTAAGGACAAACTTTTGGGGTCCCTCCATTCTCATACCTTGGTTGAAAGGGTGAGATGGAGGGTGCTGCTGTGGCAGGCCCTGTGGTTCTTTCTGGGGTTTCTTTGGGTCTTATGGATGATGGGATCCATGAAAATGACGGTTGCACAGCTCTCAGGTTTTCCAAGCTCATTTGTAACAAAGTCTTAGTAACTGTGCTAAAATTCCTCTCCAAACAACTCACCTTTTATTTTCTAAAGTGCCTTTCACAGAAAGCTCTGGAGAGCTGTGCTATTTTTGAGCAGGCTCCATTTCAGCTTGACACCAGCCTGGCAGCTGGACCGTAAATATTTTATACGAGTGGCCCCCCTCCTCCTCTGCATTAGCATCCAGAGGCAGCAGGTTTGTGTTGTCGAAGAGGAGGGCTGGGGAGGAGAAAGGAGGCTGGAAGTTTAAATTTGTTAAGCCTTGCTGTTCTGGTTTGGAAGGGTTTTGCTGCTTTTTTTTATTCTTTTACATGGGAGAAGTTGAGGGAAATCCCTGACAAATACTGAGCTTGGCTGTCTCCTCTGCGTCAGTGACTGGTGGCTGTGAGCCGAGAGAGAAAATGAGGTGGGAGAACCACTTCTGACTGCCTTCAGACCTGACAGGAGGCTGATATATGAAAATCACGCTTATGTCAGAGGAGGGTTTGACCAGTTGTTAGACACCGGTTAGTGTCGGAGCCACTTAACCAGAGCTGACCCAGGCTAGTGGAGGGTAGGCCAAATTCTCCTCCTTCTCTGGTGCCTTTAAAAAAGATGTTCAGCTGGATGTTAATGAAAACATGGCACAAATGTAAGCATTTTAAAGCTCTTTCTAGCTTGCTTTGTACTTTTGAAAGCTCCAGACCTTGCTATAACGTGAGCAACAATGAGCTTTTAGTTGCAAAGTGAAGCTCCTTGCTGAATTGCAATGCATCTGGCTCTTTTTCCCTTACATTTTAAGGTACGCGTCTGATGTCAGAGGCAGAGCCGAGGCTGAGGGAAGCTTTTATCCCAGCAGTGCCTGGAACTCCTCATGAAATCAAATATCTTGCCTGCTCTCGGAGGAGTCAGAAGGAAGTTCTGGGATGGATGTATTGCTGCTCTCTCCCACCTGCCAAAAATAGTTTTAAAGGAAAGAGAAGGGGAAAAAAAAAAGGCTATAATTTAGGATTACCCCAACTCATGCCCATGGCTTAGCACAGCTTGGCTGGGCTGTGCTCACCTGTCTGCTGTGGGTGCACGTGAACTGGAATCTTAAGATCCCCTTACTGAACCCCCGTGGAAGGGGGACAGTTTAAATGCAGGGAGAGGAGGGATCCAGCGAGGCTCTGCCTGAAACAGAGGCCGATCGGAGGTGACCAGGGGGTTCCTGGGGAGCTGCCACGCGCTGCCTGGCTCGGCCTGGAAGAGGCTCAGCTCTAATGGCTTCAGCGCGGGGCAGGGGGGGCAAGATGGCTGAGAAATTAGGTAATTTTCAAGCAGCCAGACAAGCGACTGTTACAGTAATTAATTGACTAATTCACCATACAAACAAGGGCTCTTTAAACCGAGGAAGAGCCGGTCACATGGCAAGGATCTGTTTTCAGCCAGAAAAACACTTCAAACATTAAGGCCATTGAAGGGGACGTTTTTGAACCCGGGGTTTCCAGCAGCGAGGCCCTGTCTGCAGTTGCCATTAGCCTGGGGGGCCTGCGTGGCACTACCCAGCCGGCCGACCTGGGGCAGGTCCTCTGCGTTTGGTGGCATTTCTGTGCCCAGCACCAGTTTTGAGTGCGTTGGCAGTTTTGTGGGGTTGCTTATGTGGCATTTCCAAAGCCTGTCCTGGTGTGGAGAGGGGGAGGCCTGAGGCTGCCATTCCTCACCACCATGGCACTGTGCTAGGCCTGGCCTGGCACGGGGTGGGTGCGGCGGGGCGAGTGGGGGCTGCTGCTTGGGGAGATTGGTTAAAAGTCTTGTCCTGAGGTACTGGGACCTGGATTCCTTGTACCTATGGGTGTGAACAGTCTCCCAGCTCAGGCTTGACTCCATGGAGACAGTGGAAACTCCTGCTGTGGCACAGTGCCTTTGTCAGTGGCACTTGGCATCACTTCAAGGAGGGGGATGGAAAGGGGGGAAAAAAAAGTCTTGCTGTTATAAAATACATACTTAGGGACCAGTTATGGTGGCTTCCATCTATAAAGGGTTGAGGAAGGATAAGGTGAGCTCCCCAGACAAACCCCTTGGGATGCAGGTCTCTGCCAAAACGTCCATGTTCCAGGACTGTTGGATAAGGACACACCGTGGCTGTCTCCTGCTCACACGTGCTTGGTTGTAGGCTGCTTGCTTCAACAATTAATTTCACTTTGTTGCAGGAGACTGAACAACAACGAGCTGACCGCCATTCCCTCCCTGGGACCTGCTGCTTCCAGTGTCCGCTCCCTCCACCTGTAAGTCACTGCTGCCTCCTTCGGGTTCTGACTTCGGGCTGGTTGCAGGGTGGGTTCAGCTGCTATCGATCGAGAGTTTCTTGTGTGTCACCCACTTCTGCTGTCTCTTCACCTTCATTAAGAAACATCTTCTGGAGTGGTGTGATTTGCCTGAGGTTGGGCTTGGTTAGTGTTGTGCTTATGGTCAGTGGTAACTTAGGTCAGTAAACTCCACAGGTTGGTTGCATGTTGAGTAAAAATGCTTCCTCATCTGCCTTTGGGTTTTAACTGTTATGTCATACTTGTACTATTGAAGCAGTATGTAATTCTAACTTTTTTGCGTTGTTTCTTTTTTTCTTCTGGCCCTGTTCTGATCACTTCTTTTTCCTCTTAAAGCCAGAGACTATTCACATCTTAATCTTTCAGGGAACTCATTCCAGACATGTTTTTATGGTCTCTTTCAACTTTTTCTTTGAGAGGGTGATTGGCGATTGTGAGGCTAGATCTGCAGAAGCTTTTGAAGTTCCCAACTTTTCTAGTTTAGGTGCCTGCAGAAGTGTTTAGACACCTGAGAGCCCTTGTGTATCCGCCATCAAGGATCTTGGCTTAAGGATGCTGCTGAAGGAAATGAAGACATTATAGTATCAAACTTCTTACTACCTTAAGAGTGTGGATTTCTAAAATTATTTTTGCATGTGTCTGCTTGTAATGCACACCAAGAAGGAATTTTGCTGAGGTATGCATGATACCTCCCAACTTCCTGGGAAAGGGAAGTGGTTATAGCTAATATGGGCTCCAGCAAAGTGTTTGAGGAGTTCAAGCAATGGCTTTCGGCGTGCCTGGCCTTGCAGCATACACCCGCAGGCAAGGGTCCATATTTGCCACGGATTTCTTTCTCCTTGTAGTGGAAAATGCCTGTGTCCATACCACCAGGTGATTGGCCTCTCATGCTCACGAGGCTCCAACTTACTCCAAGACATCCTTGATCTGTTGACTGAAAGTACATTCCTGTTATTTAAATCAAGGACAGAATTGCATGAAATGAGCTGGCATCGTTCCCGCTCTTCCATTAGGCAGTGCTAAAATATGCAAAGCAGAACTCCCTCACTGTCTTAATTCAGTTCAGGGATTGTAGCTTCAAATTGGTGTCCATATCTCACTCCTGACGTGAAGTGAGTTTAGCTTTTGTTTGAGATACGGTGCCTTTGATCTCGTTCTTGAGTATACCTTGTTCCTGCAGAGCTCGTGAAGAGCCAAAGTGCTCCTCTGCTGTCATCAGTACTGGATCTAGCAAGTGTCTCTGTTTAAATGCATAAGTAACCACTTCACCTCCTGGGTGGAGGGGGTGGCTTGTGTCTCAGCAGTTATCAGACCTGTCAGTGTGTCATATGCAGTTGGTGTGAAACCAGCTTGTTTGATTTCTGCCTCCCACCATAGCCTCTCCCTGCTTGCGTGACCACATGTGAAGCCTGGATGTGTGACTGGGGGGCTGCTGGTTGCAGAGCAGGGTGGTAACTCCCTCCAAGCAGGGTCCCTTGTTTAAGGCATGATCTCCGAATGTGAGAGGCCATCTGCTTGCCACTTGAACTGAGCTTACCAGGCTGTTGCATAACCCAGTGTGTTATGCGTTAGGATTCAAAAAAGCTGTTTTATGGGTGGAAAGCTTGCATACAATTTACTGTCCAGGATATAGTTTTAGGCCCCCCAAATTGGCTTTTCTTTCTCACGAAGTCTATAAATGATCGGAGTTTCACAAGCCCCTGTTGTTGTTTTTGCTATTAATTTAGCAGCTGGCAAAAGACCAAATTGCTAGCGCTTTGGGTTGTTTTGTTTTGGGTTTTTTCACTCCTGGAAATGAACTAAGCAGTTTGGAAAGGAGGAATAATGACTGGTGGAAGGCAGTAGATTTACAGCTCCTCTGAAATTTCAGCGTGGTGCAGAAGGAAGTGGAAGGTACAAAGCCAAATGATAAAAGGACGATATTCTAAACAGACCTGCTTAGTATCACTTTCCAGAAATCTGTATTGCTTTCCTCAGCTGCTACACATAAATAACTCTGATCATGGGATTTGTAATGCTGCTGTCATACCTCCGCAAGAAGGATCTCTTTGTTTAGCTTGTTTCAGAGAATGCCACTTCGCCCCCTCCATTGCATTTCCTTTTAATTTTTATCAGAGGTAGAAATAATCTGAAGGATGTTTTAAAGTACCTTCTTTAATCGATGCTGCTGACTAACTCACATTGGAATGATTTGCTGAGGAAGTGAAGCTTTCTCCATCCTTGGGAGTCTTTAAATCAATTGGATGGCTTCCTAAAAGATGGGCCTTTAGTTCAACTCCAGGTTAATGGGCTCGATGCGCAAGTTGTTGGGTAAAGCTCTTCGGCCTTGTGTGATGTAAGGAATTAGATTCTATGGTCATACTGGTTTCTTCTGGCCTTCAAATCTGTGAAGTAATAATTGGGGAGGCTGCCAAACCAAAGGCAGGGTGAGGAGCCATAATGAAGAGTGTGTACTGACAAACTGGTTTGTGTTTAAGGATATAGTGTTACAGTGTATTCTTACTGCTAAAGAAAAATAAATACATTTCCTTTTTCTCCCAGTGTTTAGAAATGCGTGAAGTGTGTTTACCTCACAAACCTCTGAAGTAAGTTTTGTATATTGCATGTGGTTAAGTATTTCCAACGGGCTGTGAATGTATTAGAAAGGCGGGGGTTGTGTATTTGTCACGCAAAACAGCCTTTTTGAATGAGTTACTTAGTCTCCTACTCTTTCCAAACTGGGGAACAGTCTTTCTCCTTTTGATGCTTGGAGGAAAAAAAAATCTACAGTACTGCCAAACTCAAATTTTCCATAAAGCGGGGTTTTTTTAATGACCTTGATAACTTTGTATTCCCTGTTTTGGGGGTTTCCATACCTGTCTCCATCACCCATAACTTGCTTGACCCCACTTGTGTGTGGACCACGGGCCAGTTCTGTATATATGTGAGCATGTGGGAATCTGTTGGAGAGAGAATTCTCAAGGCTTTCTGCGAATCTTTGGATGTTTCAGGCTGCAGATGGATGCATAACATTATCGAACGTGCTATGCCCGAATATACTGCCATGAAGTTTAGTTCAGTTTAATTATTCCTTGAAGAGTCAGCTTGTTTGCCTTGCACGTTGAAAATACTGCCAAAGTCGTTCGTCTCGATGAGAGCAAACATAAGGGACTTGATAAGGCTTTTAATAGAACAGAAGGGAAAAATAATCTATGCAGGGGTTACCAAATAAAGACAGACATTAAATGCAAACATCTGTTAGTGCAAACAAAAGCCAGGAAATTCATCTGGGAGGGGGAGAGACTGAATCTGGATTGATTCCGAATTACATTGGAGTAGCTGAGAGGAGAATCTTGCCTGAAATTCCCACAGCATTTGTAATTTAGCTACAGTTCCTAGACTTGGACATTGGGGAGTTGATGGCAGGATGTTTTCACTGACATGCTCTTGGCTGAGGGTTTCCCTTCGCAATGTTCTGCTGCAGCTCAAGCGTGTTAACTCTGTAGGCTCTTGAGGAGACTCTGTTACCTGCGGTGGGGAAGGGGAGGATGGAAGAAAGCATTTATTTGCAGCAGAAATGAGTCTAACTTCCTCTCTAGCTTCCATAGGGAGTCTTTTACCTATGCTTAGCATGTCAGGGAAGAGGAGGTCCTGAGCTGCAAGCAGCTCTGTGTTGTTCTGTTACTCCGGGTTNACTAGCTTGCATAGGGAGTCTTTTACCCATGCTTAGCATGTCAGGGAAGACATGTGTTGTTCTGTTACTCCGGGTTTCCCCCAACCCCCTGTGCAGGCACAAGCTCGACCCTTGCTGTAGGGCCTGTCTGCCACCACTTCATCTGCTTGCATGGGGGTAAATGCATCCTGCAGGGCTTTTGGTTGGTTCCAAGGAGGCCAGCCTGGTTCAGTCAGCATCCAGCGATGTAGACCTGCCAGTGCAGGCTGTCACCCAGCTGCAGAGCTCCATGGAGAGCCTCCTCACCAGACCCCTGCAGCAAGCGTGGTGAACAGAGCATGCTCTGTGTCGCTTCCTCAGCTGGCTAGGAATTAAGGAAGTTAACAGATTAAACACTTAAAAATAACTTTCATTCCTTTCACTTTAAGTCTTTTAAGCCCCCAACCATTTAGGAACAAAAGGGATAGTGACCCACGGCAGTCAGCTGTATGTTAGTGACTGTCAAAGCTGTTCGAGGTGCTTTGGCCCCATGATCTTGCTCTGAGTAAGCACAGATAACAAGGAAGTCAGAATAGGGGTTTTTGGAGCACAAGAGTGTGAAATAGGATTATCTGATTCACAGAGGATGCAGTGACACTCTGCAGAGTATTTACTGGGGAAAGTGAAATCAATAGGACTACTCTGCTGCCAAACTGAGCATAAAAGTCTCTTGAAGAAAATCAATCTTCTTTACGGGCTCATTAATGAAAAGATCAATTCACATTAAACTGTAATTAAACAGAGAGGGCTAATAGGAGAAGGGTAAGTGAACTACTGTGCCACAGGCAAAATGTGTCATGTAAAATTTTAAAATTAAATACATGGAGAACTGGAAACTGGGAGCGGCAGGGAACTTGCTAGGTCTGCTTGAAGGGCCTGGTGAGCTCAAACACTGATTGGGGCAGCATAGTCCTCAGGAAAAGGAAGGTATTGCTAGTAACGTGACCCTTGTTGCTTGTCTGGCTTTGGCTTTAATTTTCGTTGTACTTCATTAGACCTTTGTACTGGATTAGAGCTGTCTGGTCTTGGAGATCCTCAACAAGGCAGAATTAGGATCATACTATTGATCCTCCTCCTGGAGCTGTTGCCTCCTGCTTTCTTAGTGAAGGCTTGGGAAAGCAACTGTTACTGTAGTGCTGTTTGACTGGTGTTGTAAAGAGGGGTTTGCAGAGCTTCTTTTTAAAGATCCATGTGGTCCATCAGATTCTCTGAGCTGCTCTCTTGCTTTCACCCAGGATCTTGCTCCATTAGCTGAAACACTGCTAGCAGTCATTGTCCTCTGCTGATCCAAGTGACATCTAGCAAATACACCTTCGTTTCCGCAAGCTTATCCCAGGAGTTGAGGTGCTGATATTGAGATGTGTGACTCCAGTTTATCTTTCTTTTCAAGATGGTGAAGACGTGGCTGAGTATCAGGAGAACTGCACATTAAGTTCCTGCCTGTGGCAGCCCATCTGGGTGATCGTTTTTAGAGCAAAGAGTTCAAAACTGCTGCATCTGTGCTGTTTGTAGAGCACAGCTGAAGCCTGAGCTGGTCCCTATGTGACGTGTGAGCTCACTTCATGCTCCTGACTAGGCCTCTGTGTAGGCCGTGTTGATATCTGGGAAGTTTGGGCTTAAATGAAGAATTGAGGTTTGAGCTAACACGAAAGTCTAGATCTAGGCTTGGAGGCCATTTGTGGCCTGGGATCCTGCTGTGCTAATTGCTGTACAAACAAAACAACTGCCTTGACCCCCTGGAGACTTAGTCTGCAAGTCATCTTCGCTGGAGTTAAAAAGGGATGATCTAACAGTTAGGAATAAGGAGAATACTCTGATTCCATCTGGGTCACAGCACGTGGTTTTCTACTCATAAGCACAAAGTGCAGATGACTCAGATGCAGCCGTGTGCGAGGTCCAGTTAAGTCAGCAGGCTCTGCTTGTGTGCCGGACGTGTCTTGGGCAGCTCAGAAAACCGCACTGCCTGCCATGGTGTGTAATTGCTTGCAGGAAGAAAACTTTCTCTGGTGAATAAGGCAGAGTGGTATATGCAGGTGTAGCTCTGTCAGTGAGAGCAGACTCCCCCCTAGTCCCTGCTTACATCAGTTCTTACGCAGTGTAATGTCTACAGGGACCAGTTCTCCAGCGTTTGCTCAGGCAATTCCCCTCAGAACCTGGAGAGAGAGTTGCTTTTGGAGAGCATGGTCCGTGCTACAGGCTACGCTACTCAGCTTCTATTTTTGCATGTGAATATATCGATGTGGAAAGGCAAACAGAAAGAAGGCTGGCAGTCAGGCTGCTCTGTATGCAGGCAGCGTACAGGCATAAGATATTCTGAAACCCACCTCGCCTGTTTGTTTTTCTCAGAGTTCATAGTGAGGCTCTGGTGCGTAAAGTCTGCAGGGTTTTGAGGCCAAAGACTGCAAGAGCCTTTCCCAGTGGAGGAAATCCTCATTAATCATGTGTTCCCCAGCACCAGAAGAGACGCTGTTTTGACTTCTCTTTTGAGCTGTTGGAACTATTCTAATCATTTGTGTGTCCTCTTTGAGCTTTCAGATATAATGTGAGCGCATGGAAATGGCAAAGGATCTAAGGCTATTCCAGGGAAATGAGTAATCATGTCTTTTAGAAAAGCAAGAACAGTAAAGCACATAGTCCTTAGACTCAACAAAACAGCAGAAAGCGATCTGGGCACATATAGAGCAGTGTATAAACTGGCCAGAGGAAAAAGATAGTGAAAGTTAGTGGCAGCCCATGGAATACAAGTTATTACCCCTTGAGGCTACTTTTAAAGTATTTACTAGTGAGGATAGCAGGTCTGTGCAGCTGAGGCAGCTTCTTCTGCAGGGCTAGGTCTGCTCTGACATCTGTGTGCTGCATAGCAGGACACGCTGGGTTATAGTATTGCTTCTGGAGGAGGAAGGAGGGGGCACAAGTGGTCTTGTGGGACAGAACACAAGATTAGGATTTGGGCTACTGGAACAGTATCATTTCTGTGTCCTCTACATACTTATTACACCCTAAGAGCAAGTAAGTTCCTGTTTGGGTAAGCCTCCTTCCTCTGAGCTGAAGAGCCAGTACTGATCGCCCCAGGGCAGATGGAACTCCTGAATGTAAAGCATCTTCTGGTGCATGGTCTGAGGGCAGGTGTGTGTCATGTACAATGCGCCAGATGGTTTTCAAATTCTGTCCCTCTGCATATCAAGCCTAGATTAGTAGTTAGGGTCATTTGTGACCATGCTATTTTGTTAAGGTCAATATGAAAAATAGCCTCATATTTGAACCTTAGAATAGCCCAAACCTGCTACTATTAATATCTGTGGTAGATCGACTGTCTCATTTAATGCCATATGGCAAATAAAGCACGTGTCTACAAAAGCAATTCCTTTGTTAGTCTTCACAGGCTAAGCAGATTTCTAACATAAATAACTTGCTGAGTTGAAGGGGGGTTTTTTTAGCATATTGGAGTTTCCTGCCTAAAAACTGCTAGTAATGGCAATCTAGTTTGCTCAGGGGTGAGTAGAAGCAGAGTTGCAGCTGCAACAAAAGCAAGGCAAATTATTTCCTCGTAGAATGATCTACCTATTTTCCCCCTAAAGCTTGGCTGATCGAGTTTTGTAACATAAATACACAAAGTCATTAATGTGTTTCTTGTCTTTTCCTCCCTACTGAGATTGCCTGGTTAGCTCTCATTATCAACCATCAGTTTATCCTGGTTGTTAGCCTAGTGATGCTTGCTCCAAGTATTAAATAGATGATTAAAAGTGAATAAAAGCTGTCTATGTGCTGGATTTTCTCTTATTTTTAACCCATGTTAATTGTAGAGATGAATTACAGAGATGAACCACAGAGAGCACATCAGAAGTTATGATCTTACTCTTGCTGGGGGCATGTGGGGTGGAAAATCTGACTGCTGGTTAAGGTAGATGAGAAAGTGATCGGTCATACCTTTAGATGAAGTGATCACTTCAGAGAAGCCACCTTCCCTTCCAAGTGTGTGCATAACTTTTGCTTGTTAACAGGAATTCCACATGAATATTGATTGGGAATAAGTGGCTGGGTGAGTACATGTTCTGCCTGTCAAGCCGTTTAATGTCCAATTGCACGTCAGGGAAAATAGCAAAGGCAGCTGGAAAATGAAACAGGAGGGCAGGGGCGTGCGAGTGAAAAGACAACTGGTTTAGTGTCCACATCTTAGCAAAGGAAAAGTAAGTTGAGGAGAGGGGAAGAATTAAGAGTTGATGGCAAAAAAACCCCAAATAAATAAAAACCTGTAAATGGCTCATTGTTTTTTAGACTTAGGATACCTTCTCTTGTCCAATCCACGTACTGCAAATCACACACTGCCTGGATCCAGTTGCTTAACAGAGGAGTGATTAGTGTGAACAGCCAGGGAAAGCAGTTGGACTTGCTGTAACTTTTCAGATGCCCTGGAAAAGAAGCACCTTTTGGTGGTCTTATCAAAGAGTGTTTTCCCTTCCAGATTGTGTTGCAGAGGCAGCTGGCAGCTTTCCCCCCTTTCATAATAAAAGGAACTGAAGAAGTAAATGGTCTTATTAAAGAAGCTTGAAGGAGTTATTGGCTAAGTGGTGATAATTGCTTACTACTGATTGTACAAGATCTGCTCTAGGGAGGCCTGAACAGGTAGTGCTTTACACCAGGCTTAGCACAATACCAATTTACTTCAGAGCTCAAATTTTCATGGCTTTTCGGCATAGGAGCTATTCCTTCTTGCAGGCTGAACAGTCTCGGCGGAGCAGAGCTCACAGTGAAGTCTGACCAGCGACCTTGCTGACAAGACAGATAAGCCCTTTCAACAGAGCACAAGTGTGTGTCATGTTGGAGCAGACTAACCCGCCAGCCTATCTACATCTCGGAAGTGTTAACAGGAGTTTGACTGGCCAGTCAAAAAATGTGTTCTCCAACTGCTCCCTTCTTCAAGGTGCGAGTCTTTTAACAACTTATGCTGCACGTTCCATGAGACTTTGAGCTTGATGATCTGGAGAGTAGATGATGTTGTCCTTTACCTGCTTTAGCTTCAGGGTCCCAGAGCTCTTGTGCAGTGTTATCCTCCTGCTTTCATTGTGCCCCTGTCAAGGTGGGGAAAGCCCCTCTGTCACATCGTGGCTTTCATGCACAAACAGTGCATGCTATCAAGAAGTCTGCTTGCAATTACAGCTTGGATTAATGTTGCAGCATCATGGGCAGAGTCATTACATTTGGTTTGCACTTAAATTGCTTCTCCACTTGTGTATTTTCCCCTCCTCACGCCTGCGGAGAGACAAAAGCAAAACAAAGCCACCCACAAAACATGCACTCGCTAGGCTGTGGTGGATCTTCATTACTTTGATCATTCATGACACAAAGAGAAACTGAAATCAGCATCAGGATTTAAGGATAAAAGTGCCTACATGTCCTGTGATCCTGGACCCTATTGGCTTTCAAGTGAAAACGCTGCCCTTGTTGATGAGCACAAAACTCGGCTGCGATGAAAATGGAAAGAGGCTGCTGTCTCTGCTTGGGAGTGGGACAGGGTAACTGCGCCAGCCTCTGCTCTACGCTGCTTAAATTAACGTCTGGGCTGGATCTGATTCTTAGTATCTGTTCTTCGTTGTCACAAGCCTGACTCATCTTTGAGGCCAGTGATAAAGATGTGGGGGGGGTTAGGCAGCAGCTCTGATATGGAGTGGCTCCTTGTGCTGAGTGCTGTGCAGGTTGGGGGCTGTGGAGAGCAGTACAGCAGATGGAGCAATGACCAGTGGGGGTGAAGCTGGGCTCTTCCTTGGCTTCAAGGACTGTTTTATGCACTTAATTTGTGGTAGAAAATTGAGTTTGGCTGGCACGTATCAGCAGAAGAAAGCCCTGGAAGTAAAGCCAATGGCGGAGCAAGAGAGTAACAGACCGAAGATATAAATGTAGAACATTGAAACACTGACCTGACTGTCGTCTGCCAGCAACTGAATGACCCCTTTCAAATACCGATGGAGCCCTTCCTTCAGAGAGACTCTGCTTAGCCCCACGACCCCATTCACACAACTGGGGCAGTCATGTGGTTTCCTGCATCCTTGTATGAAAACTGCCTTTTACCTTATATGACTCTCTCCCTTCGATGCCCATGGGACAATTCTTCTTACTGGAGTTCAGCACTCAGCCGAGTCTTTCCTCTCCTTCACAACCTTTCTCAGTTCTTGCTCCAGACTGAGAACAGGGAATGTGAGAAGATAGAGAGTGACAAGAGCAGTGGTTTGGACTGAGAACTGGAGGAGAAGGCAGTGAAAGACTAGCACGGCTATGAGTGTTCACAAACCAGCATTGATAATGCTCAGTGACTTAGAGGTCCTTCAGCCTCTGCTGAAGATCCCTGGACCCAGCCCTAGCAGGTGCAACATCTGCAACATCCCATTGAACCGTGCACACAATGACTCTGAAGATAATTGCTGAGATGATTTGAGGTGGAGCTGTGCATGCAGGGGGATGATGAGGTTGTGCTCTGGTATAAGTTCATAAAAGTTTAGGAAAGCTTCTTGCAGAGAAGCTGTGCCAGACAATGGAGGATGCTTTGCAGAGCCTTTGTAATGGATCTGTGCCCTTTGTGAGCACGTAATTTTAAAAGCCTTTGTGGAGTACAATCTTCTTGAAACATCCAGTGTAACCAGAAGAGAGCAGAAACTCTGGGCCTCTTGGAACCACCCTGTTGCTAAGGGGGGGACTGTGCCCATAACAGAGACTGTCTTGTCTTCAGAAATCTTAATTTGCTTTGATGTCATAACAGGTTGTGTAATCTGGTGAAGAAATAAGACAGCCTATCTTTTAAAGACAACTAACTTCTAATCCTGCCTGTCCCACACATTGGCCATACTGGGACTGCACCAAGGTCGAGGGTTTCAGTCCATCAGTGTGAGAGGCAGATGAGTTTGGTCTGGTGGGTGGCCATAGGGTAGCCCCTAATAGATAGTGAAAACATAGCCCTTGAGTCATGCTGGTCTCACATGAATAGTCCTGTCGACTACAGTGGAACTATTTGCGTGAGTAATAGCTTGTTTGTGGGAATAAGGAGTTCATAACACAGCCCTCTGCGCTATCTGACTTGACTTGCAGGTGGCTGCTGCTCCCAGGTCCAAAGGGATGAATTAGCAAATCTCATCTCCCAGACTGCTTTCTGACTATAAGCATCCGTGACCTGGAACAGAGAGGCAGTCACTGCACTGTGAAAGGTTGTGGGTTTTCCAATTCCTCCTTCAAATTAAAAAAAAAGCAAAAAGCCATTGCATGCAGCTGTTGGTAGTTTGCTTCATGCTTTTCCATCCTAAGCCACCAACGTGGGGTGAGAACACAATCTGCTGAATGAAAGCTCCCTGAAGTAGATCTGTTTTGAAGCTGACTTACAGCAGATGGAGCAATGTCTTTAGACTTTCTGCCATAGTTTGATGTAGCTTGAAGAGCTCCATCAGCCACCTCTTGCTTTATGCTTTTTTTTAAGTGAAAATCAGTGTAAAATGGTCACGGATACTTTATTTGCTACGTCTTAGAAAGACCTATTTCTGAAGGAGTGCCAGAGAGAGGGAAGATCCCAACCTACAGCTTCATGCTAAGCTTTCAGGGAAAGTTAGGATACCTGTAAAAATTATTCAAGGGGTTTTTTTGGTGGTATGTTGAGTGTTGGTGTTTTTTGTGGCTGACCCTAAAATGCGGTGGCTGCTTGGCCTGCCACTGCCCTGCTTTTGTGCGTGCAGCCGGCACCTGAACAAACAGAGCTGTATCTGCTGCAGCCTGGGAATCCGCCAGGATTCCTTGGGGAAGGAGTGATTCAGAGCATCTGAGAAAAGTGGGGGCTGCTTCCACGCGTCCTTGCTTCCTGCCCAGACAATAACCCGTGCAGCCTTTCCCTGCGAGGACAGTGGGGCCGTTCCCATCGGCAAATGCAGCGCACGTTGTGTTGGATAAAAACATACGTTCTTGTAATGGTGCGAAATCTTGAGCCTTATGGGTTATCCTGACAAGGCTGCCAGGACAGTCCAAAATGTCAGACAGCTACCAGGCTTTCCTGGAGCGATTGGGGAGTGTGAGGGATCGTGCACTTCAGTCGTTTAGTCATTCAGGGAAAGTCTCATGCAAAGAACTAGAGGATGGTGTGTCACAGACTTGCAGAATGTCACCTACACGCTCAATTTATCTTCTGCCACAGAGATGGCTTCACTAGCCTAAGGCAGATCTTTCACAGCTTACAGTACTGAAGAGGAATTTTTCTGGAATAAAACTCTTTGCAAGCCAGAAAAAAAAATTTACAAGTAAAATGTTACAATCATCTAAAGCCCTGCATCGATAAACTGTTTGAACTTTTCATCAAAGCTGACGTACAGGTCCCAGTGACATTCTCATCTCTCCTTCTTTCTGTACATTAATAAGAATCATTTTGGGCAGATTATCGATTGTAGTAAGGTGACGAGAACAAACTTCTCTTGCTGCTGTTGTAAACACAAACACATCATCTGGATTATCTGTTCCCCTTCGTCCTTGTCAAGATGAGTGCTCAGGCATTCCATTTCGCTCTGAAACTATTTTATTATATATCTTTAAATTTTGGGGGTGTAGTGAATGATGGGCTAAAATTAGATGACAGGTCATCTAATGTGAGAGTTTAGGAACTTACGTCTTGAATCCTCTTTGGTGTTTCCAGGAGGATCAATATTAGCTCTCCATCTTCGCTGAATTGAGAAGGTGGAGGAAGAGGGGAGCAGGTAATTCCAGGCATCGGTTAGTCACAGTGTATGTGATCCATCTCCTGTTACGGTGCCTTTGATCTCATGCTCTTTTCATGGCCTGTCTCCGACACCAAACCTTGCTTGTCCGTCAGTAGCAAACCCCATAACTCTTTCTGGCTCCAGCGTTTAGTTTCTTCAGGACTTTCCCAGTATGGAAATATTAACCAAACCCTGAACTTCTTAATCTCTCTGTTTCTAGTCTTGTGATCTCCCTCGGATGCTAATTTTGAAAATGTGCTGGCATATTAATAGAACCCTACCCGAGGTGCGGAGCCTCTCTTTTGAAGCTTGATTTTATTTTTGATGCTTATAACAGGTGTTGGTTTAATAGGTTTGCTGTATTATAACTCTCTTTTTTCTTTGGTGAGCCCAGCCAGCTCTGTAAGCTGACACTACATGAAGGCCAAGCATGTGACTTCTCTCTGCCTTTAGCCTCACTTCACACCAAACATTTGCGCCGCAGACTCCCGGCAGCCTTGAGTCAAGCTTTGTCTAAACCAGGAGGTTTTGTGCTGATTGTATTTAAATCACTCCAGCCAAAGCCCCTCGTACATGCCCATCTGAGGGTCTGCTTGCTTTGATTTTTCCGCTGTCAGTTTTCTAAGGGGCAGCTGCTGAGGGGACGCGGATGTGGCTCGAACAACAAAGGAGTGTGTTTGTGCTGCTCTCTGCATCGATTTCACACGAGTAGTTTGAAGCCACGGTCTAAATTGAACTGATTAGCGTTCTCCCAAGGACAGGCTTGCTGCGAAGAGGAAGGTAAATTCTTCTCCTATTAGGTCTAGTGGAAAATGTTTCACAGACTGTTTATCAAATAAATATTCACAAAGACGCTTCGAACGAGGAAACCCAACGGGATTAAAGTGTAACTTTACCTCTAAAATACAAGCTGAGATTCCTGGAAATGCTGCGAGCTTTTGACTTTGTGCCACCTGTTGTTTTCCTGCCACCACCTTCGGCTCCCTCCCGACTTAGAGCAAACCCAAACACGCTTTGGCTTCGCTGGAACATTTTGCTTGTTTTTCTGTCTCACAGCAGCCCGGAGGAGCACAGAATGCGCGTTTGCTTCCTGACGGGCTCCTCATGGGCTTGGTTTAGCAGAGAGCTGGCTGAGGTTAATCCAAATCTCCTGGAATCCTGAGGAGTCTATTCGAGAGCGGTGCAAAGTGCAAGGGCTAAGAGGCTGTACTACTTCAGGGTGTTGAACCGGGGTGTGGGCAGGTTAAGCAGCAGTGGCCAGGGGTAGATTCCCTCATCTCTCCTCTCACTGCTTGCAGCTGGAGCTGGTGCCGACCTGAGGGTGAAGCAATTCCTGAACAAGTGCCACGTGTACACAGCTCAGAGTGCGAAAACAATCCATCGCTGACTTGGAGTTACCTCAGTTTAGCACTGTGTTACAGTTCAGGATCTCTGTTAGCTGCAAATGGGGTGCCTCTGGGAATGAGGTTGAGTGTGAACAAGGAAGTTCAACTGTGTTAGCCAGTTCCTCCCGTGTTCATGAGCAAACCCCCATGGACTTGGATGGGCTCCTTAGTTCCTGTGATTTCTTTTTCACTTGAGCTGCTTTCACCCCAAGTTCTCAGTCCTCACTAAAGGCATCATCCTCATCTGATAGTATGTTCCCATACACACTGGTAACCCTGAGGCAGAGAGGGGTTAAGAAACTTGCCCAAGGCAGATGAGTCAGTGCCAGAGCTGGGAATAGAAACTAAGAGACTTGGCTCCTGCTCAGGGCTCTTAATTGCACAATCTCACATTGAAGCCCTGTCATCATATACTCTTGAGGTAATGCTGGCTGAAGTGAGACAAGGAAAGTTGTTTCCAGGCTGTGATACCTAAGGAGTGGGAGAGTAAAAGACACCTGGAGGCAAATTGGTTGTGGAAACACCGATAATTTGTACTTTAAAGCCAGGTTTCAGCAATGGGTACTAAAATCTGATCTGTCACCTTTGAAGCCAACGAAGTGTAAACTAAGGAGCTAGTTGGGGAAAAATCCAACCCTTTTCCAGTCACTGCTAGAGGGGAGTGGTAAAATCATAACGTCACTGGGCTTTTTTCTGTAAAACACCCTTGCAATGGGATCCGGAGCAAAGGCAGGTGAGTTTAATAGATCCAAGTAATAACAGGAAGGGTTAAATGACATTTCAGCTCTTACTGAAAGAATGAAAGATAAAACGTAATCAAGCTAGTAAAAGGTTTGGACGATGTTGCATTTATATTACGTGCCCTGTACAGGATGGAGCCGGCGGGCTAGTTTTGTTTGAAGTGCAGCGCTTTGAGAGGGTGCAGTGCTTCGCAGAGAACTGTCTGACATTCCCCAGCTGGGACTGGCTGGGGATGGTGTTTGGAGCCGAGAGTTACATTTGGAGTCAGCCCATGTTTGAAGGAGAGAGGGATAGAAAGGAGCCTGTTTTTTCCTTGTGTGAAGTAACGCATCCATCTAACCTGCCAGCTGTAGCACATGAAAAGCAAGAGGCAAACAGACAGAAATCACCTGGAAACCATGAACATGGCTCAAACAAAATAGTTCTTTCCTGTCTTTTTTTTTCCCCTCCTTCTTAAAGTCTGTATTCTGGGGCAGGTTGGGAGTTCTGGCAAGCAGGCAGATTGGGTATATGTTGAGCAACTAAAGCACAGAAATATTAATATTCAAAAAAAAATAACATTGGCTTCTGAGGAGCATTTCATGTCCAAACTCACTCTGTGCACACAGTCCCTTGCAGATTTAGCTGCCCTGCGCAGGGATTGTCAGGTAATTTATAGATTCTCCACCTTCATTTGTACAAGCTTTCATTTCCTGTTAATTTACAGCCAAATTCATCTCAGCCGTCACAGCCTCGATGAGATCAGAGTTGAACTCGCAGCCTCTGCTTCGGAAGAGCTCCAGAAAACTTGCTTGGGGTTTGCTTTCATTTCTGCGCTGAAGTACTTTCCTGAATCAGGATCGCATGTACATTTAGTGAACTTGCTTTTTTTTGTGAAGGAAAAAAGATAGACATTTTTGAACTTGCTGATTCTACTACTCGAGTTCATTGCAAAAGCAACTGGTCCGTGGAGAAAAGAAATCCCCCTCGCCCATGTGTTCAGTTCACGGAGGTCACAAAATTTTGGATATAGTGAAGGGAATTTTCCTGTGTTTTAGTCTCACTATAGTACGAATTCTCTGGAGCTCTGTTCCACTGCATGCATGGATGTGAAAATTCAGGCTTTTATTCCTAGCTGTAAATGAGTATTGATCATTTGGATAGTAGCCATATCGTTGCCTTTTGTACAGTCTGTGGATATAGAGACCCAGTTCAGGGATGTAAGTTAGGACTTTTCTTTGATTTTCTTGACACCTTTTTTCATCGTCTTGGCAGCTCGGTGCTACAGTGGTGTAAAAGATGTCCTTAGCATTTTGTGAGCCTGCACTGAATTCATTAAGTAGCATTTAAACTCTGTAGTCAAAGCAGCATTTCTGTGAATTTTTCCCCAGTGTAGGCGAGGGTCATGTACTGGCTGTTTAAAGGGTGAGTCTCCAGAAAGCAAATTGTTCTGGGGTTGCAGTTTTTACCTCTTCCTGTTACGGACACCAGCAAATGTGGTGGTGAAACAATCTGGTTTTAATAACAGGGCGGGTAAAGGAGCAGCTCACAGCGTGGGGAGCAGGTCCCTTGCTATGTGCTGTCGGTATTTTCTTTTGGGAGGAGAGGTTTTCTTTGAAAAAGGCTTGTCTGAACCCCTGGGAGGGCCTGAAAGGGGGGTGAGGCTGGAGAAGACAAGCTCCTAGACACCCATCAGCTTCAGTGCCTGGAAGGCTGTTGTCAGCTCATCGGTCAGTTCTGAGTTTCAAAAAGCTGATGCTTTTTCGGGAGAGCTGGGACACCCCGGGTTGAAATCGAGAGCGCTTTCGCTGGCTGCTGTCTCTTCTGGTTGCTCAGTGGGTCAGCGCCAGATGAAGGCACAGTACTTGTCTGAGCTCTCTCTACTGTCTCTTATTATTCAGCAAGTTCTCAAGTGTCTGGTGAGTGTCTCTGTTTGGAGTGCCTCACTCGCAGCCCTGCCAGTAATATCAGTGACTGGTCTAAATTCACATCAGGCATGTGCTCCACTTCTCGTGACTAATGTGCAATGTATTTTTTTAATTGATTACTCTTCTCTCTACTGATTCAGGCCAGAAAGGAGTCAGAGGAAAGGACTCAGGGATTTTTTTTTAGATAGACCTTGAGTACGGATGAAGTCTAGAGGTATTTCACTGTTTGATGGCTGTGCAAACCCTGAGGACAGCTTAGAGTACTGAAAAGGAAAACATTAGATTGAATCCCTCAGGATGATGATTGTTACAGGGTCTGATCCTGCAGTTGATGTTTGGGTAGAGCGCTGGCACTGCAGAGCTATCCTAACTGCACAGAGGGACAAAACTAGCAAAAGATGAGGAAATGTTTGCCAGCCCTCTTACAATAATTTGTAATTTGCATTATAAATTGTTGTAACAAGAGTCCAAACCTGGGAGTTTGCAGATAAATCCATAGGAATTAAGGAAGCAATGTTTTCTAACTTTCACTGAATCATATCTACTTATCTTTTTCCTGCTCTGAAAGTCCAGTCCTTTGTGTAAAACATTGGCAGGTTGCTCAAACCATTGACCAGCACTCCTTGCCTGCAGGATTAAAATCTAGCCCTGCAGTCCTTGTGTGCCATTCTGGAAGTGCAGGCTTGCAGGAGACTGAGCCCGCGTTACTGGAAGAAAAACTGATGCATTGAGTCAATAGTTCTGTAGAAGGAAAAAGTCTTGTACTGTACCGGGAAAACCATCTGGAAGTTTGCAAGTATCTGTGAGCAAGTTTCTCTAGCCATAGGAGCAGCAAGGGGATTAGGGAAGGTCTCTCTGGTGTGGGTTTCGCCTCAGCTGTTGAAGAAGCTCTGTAAGTCTGAGTGTATAAACCCAGGGGCCAGCCTGTGGGTCTGCTGCGGCCTCAGATATTCTTTCTGTTTTTCTAAGAGAACTAAATTGTCTCCGTTTCTCCTCCTGACTGTTTCAGGCATCACAACAGGATCCGCAGCATTGAAGCAAGTCAACTGAAGCCCTACGTTGCCCTGGAAACGTTGGACCTGAGTTTCAATGACATCACGGAAATCCGAAACGGCTGCTTTCCACAGGGACTTCACATAAAGGAGCTGTGAGTTTTTCTTGTTGGAAACTGCTTTTGTTGAGTTACCACAGTGGAGAAAAGGGCCTCAAACCTTCTTTAAAAAGAGGAGAGAGAATGAACGTGTAAAGTGTGGGGTTATTCGTCAGGATTTTAAGTGCAAAGAAGAGTTATAAGGTAGTTGTCCCTACTGTCAGGTTATTTTTAGGTAGCTTTGAAGAGGTGCAGACTGATAATCTGCTTGCATTAAAGTTTGCACCTAAGTTTCTGCCCCCAAGTGTAAGAGGAGACGAGAATGGTGTTGTGACTGATGTTTGCCTGTTGTCCTGTAAAAGCAGCCTCTGTGCCTAAAACTAGGGTCCAAGTGAGGAAGAGCCCTGGGACAGATGCTGAGGGAAGAATGGGAATTGAATAGAGTTATCCTGCACTGGAGTGTTCTTCAGTTTCCATCTTCCACTCCCAATTGCCATACTGAAGTAGGAGGGCATGAAGGAGCTCTTTGGAAGCGTGCAGTGCTTCTCCATATTTGTCACACAGCTCTAGGAAAGGCTCTGTGCGGCCAGAAATCCAACTGATTTGAAGCCACCTCTGTCATTTCACCGGCCTGTCTGGAGACCGACTAAATGCTGATAAAAGGAGATTTCTGACAGAACTCTTCATTTTTCTGCTGTGATTTATTTCAGCTACCTGGGGAGCAACAGAATCAGCACCCTGGACCCTGGTGCTTTTGATAGTCTGTCACGGTCCCTGCTCACACTTCGTCTGAGTAAAAACAGAATCACTCAGCTTCCTGTCAAGGCGTTCAGGCTACCCAGGCTAATACAACTGTGAGTAGAAATGTGCACTTTAATTAAGCTCAGCTACACTTTATGGAGACAAAATGTCCCTGAGGATATGCACACCAAATGTCACCCTCTCTCACCTGCTACCTATAAAACTTAGCATGCACTGTGCAGTAGTTCTCTGCCAGCACCTAGTAAAACACGTTGGGAGAGGGTCCTTTCTGTCTTGTAACTATTGGCTTTTCAGGCCGTTCTTGCGATGAGGAGGGAAGGGAGGGGTACATGACAGCCTAGGACAAATCCATTCCCTTGAAAGCTGCTGGTGCCTCTGGTGTGAGAGACATTTGGAAGGTGCTGCTGTTGTGAGTGACGGAGCTCAGCACCATGTTAGTTTTTCAGGACCACACAGATATCTTTATGTGGCAGTAAAAAAGCAATGATGGAAGGTTGTTAAACTGCGGTGATATTCAGGCAGAGAAAATAGCATTCTGGATGAGTTAACATACACATGGTTGCTGTCCTGCCTGCGGTCTGTATGGCAGGGACTCTGTGGGGACGCAAAGACATCTGCAGCTATAAATATGCTTTATGTGTAAAATAGTAGTGCTAATGGTTTAGCTTTTCCCTGCTGCTGCTGTCGGAGAAATGGGCCCAGCCTGAGGCTCATTGCAGCCTCTCCATCAAATTTGATAGGCAAAAGATCAGCCTCTGTTTGTTAACGTAAAATCCACAAAAGCTGTTGGAACTCACACCTCTAAATAGCAACCTCTTGACTGAGAGGCAAATCCTGAAGCCAAAATGTTTCCAAGGAACGGGTGTACGCTTGTGCTTGTGTGCTTGTAGGATCTACAGCCGATTTGGGGTTGAACACTGTGACACGACAGCATGTGCATCTTAAAAATGTGCTGCCTCCCACTTGGAAGTTACTGTCCATTGATTACTGAGCACTTGTGATCCACTGTGTTCGTCTCCATCGTGTGCGAACTGTAGTAAAAATGAGGGTCAACCCAGTCTGTTTCGGAACAGAGTTTTCAGTGGTAGTTGGAGTAAGTGGTACTCTTAAAAGGCAGTCTCACAGCTGGTTGTTTAACCCTATAGATAAACAGGAGTGAATCGCAAGTTATACAGACTTGATGTGCTGTAGCATTTGTGTACAGTTCTTTTCCTGGCAAAGTGTCGCTCGCTAATAGCCTCGGAAGTGCAGTACGGCAAGAATCTTTGGGCCTGCAAACTTTTTAATTGCTTAGTTGACTTTAATTACCCCCAACTCGAGTGCAAGCTCAACGTTGTTTTTTTAGGCAGTTAAAAAGCAAGCTTAGAGTCTCTGCGGCTTCCTCATCTCTTCCAAAACAAGTTCTGATGTTGTAACCCGCACCATTTTCTTCAACACAAGCGCTGAATAGGGAACTGCCTATAGGTTAGTCTTGCAAGGGCAGAAAGGGGATCTATTTTCAAAGCTCTGTCTTCTACTTCAGTGCATTGCATTGATGAAGTTTTCCACTGGTTTTATGGAACTGGGTTTTCACCTGATATGTCTGGGTCTAGCAACCCGTAAGACTGTTTGGTATGGGTTGGTAAAATGTGCTGTGATGATGTTTGTATTGCTATTCAGACAAAAAGGTATTCCCGAAACTTAGGAGTTCCCTCCCTGCCCAGGGGGGAAACAAAAGAGAAAAAGAAATTGAATGAACTAAGTTGGAGATCTTTGTATACACAAAATACTAAGACTGCCTTGTTATTGGAAACAACTTGTTTCGCTCTTTATTAGTTTCTTGTAATAGGAAAAAATGTGAAATTTGTCAGGGGAGCTGAAAGCTTTCCTTTCAAACTTAGCTGTAAAAGCTTCTCTTGGGCTCACAGTTCTTACAGCACCCGCTTGTTTCAGAGCACATTTTTACTGGGTGATTACAAGTCCTGTAAGAACAATGAGTGTAAGGGAAATAGTGCTGATGTTTGACTCCATTGGTTCAAATGGTGTCTCTGCTTGAGCGAAGATGAAGTATGAAAATTGATGAAAAGGATAAATGGCTTAAAAGAAATGCAGAGAGAGGAGGGACGAAGAGGAACTGCCGCGCTGCGTCTGTTATTTCTGTTGAGTGAAAGTCTGTCCCGGGGTGAGTTTATTTAAGCGATCACACCCAGCTGACTTCCCTGGCTAGCTCTGGGATTGAAAGTTTCCGGTGCTCTTCTGCTGTCTCCTGGGAACCGTTGACAGAGGAGTTGTTGGCATTGCTGTCCCCATTGTATGCTGCACAGATGATTTCGTGAGAAAGGACTGGGATTTAATAAACTTGTATGGCCTTGGTGATTTTAGGGAGCTGAACCGGAATCGCATCCGCCTGATTGAAGGCCTGACGTTCCAGGGACTGGACAGCTTGGAAGTCCTGAAACTCCAGCGCAACAACATAAGCAAATTGACTGATGGGGCTTTCTGGGGTCTAGCCAAGATGCAAGTTCTGTAAGTTAGCCAGATCGGCTCTTTTCCCTTAAACACCCTAGACTTCACCTGCTATCATGTCTGCACTTTAGCAAGGGCTGCTGTCAGAGACCTGTGGGTACCTCTGCCAGTCCCCGTGCTTCTCTCTGTATCCTGCACGCACAGAGCTCTACCACGCTGCAGCAGCCTCTGTTTAGTTGTCCCACAGTTTACTAAAGCTCGTCACTTCACCAGGTGTTCAATAAAAAAAACAACCTGGTTTTCAAGCTGTAGTGGTATTCCTTTGAAAGTTTGATGATTTGAGCATTCAGTAGGATCTCAATTGGTCTTTAAATAAAAGCTTACCTGGCTTCTGCAAATTTGTTTTGACGGATGCATGGAAACTCCGTGTTGCAGATCTGATTATTCTGCCTCTTGGGATACCCAGAAACCAAGCTGGCCTACCTCAGCGCTGTGTTCTTTCCATACGAGAGAACAAATTGAATAGTCATTGCAGAGAAATGCTTGAAACTTCCAACCCGATTGGCTTTCAAGTGTGTTTTCAAGGTCACACGTGATCAAGGCAGTGTGTTTCTGGACACTGCTGTCACACAGCTGATACTTTACAAATACAAACTCGAATGGGATGTTTTAAGCCCAGTTTCCCTGCAGTGCAGCGTACCTCTGCACTCAGCTCATTCTGGGCATTTCCTTTGTGTTGTCACAGAATTTCTGTCCATCTCTTGCACAAGAAATGTCCACACACATGTAGCCACATGACTTTGTAAGAAAGGTGTGTAGAAATGGATAAAATCTCAACCCTTCTTCAGCATTTGACCAGTGCTTCTTATCAGTCAATTCCTTTCGATTTTTCTCCACAGCCACCTGGAGTATAACAGCCTGACAGAAGTGAACAGTGGCTCTCTCTATGGCCTTTCATCTCTGCACCAGCTTCACCTCAGTAACAACTCCATATCCCGCATCAACCCTGATGGCTGGAGCTTCTGCCAGAAGCTGCATGAGCTGTAAGTTGGTTTCTGCTGTGGTTGGCTGGGCAGGGTTTAATGCTAATACAACATTGGCAGGAAAGGGGAGCAAGGGTTTTTCCCAAACCCATGGCTTAAAGCTCCCACTGTATCAACCTCTAGAAATGCAGGAACTGCAGCCTCCTAAGTCATGCCCTTGTTATTCAAGATGATGTGACCTTCAGAGCACCTGATTAAAATAACGGTTGCACCAGAAAGAAAGACTAGAGAGTGCCAAAAGACCTGGAGAGTTTGTGATCTGCAGCTTGCCAATGCTTTTTAGCTAGCTCGTTACAAGACATGTACGGCTTGCAATATAATGTCTGTACAGCCCGAAGGAAGCTTTGTTTTATCCTCTGCATTTACAAAGAACAATCATGTTTTTAATGGGCAGAGATTTGGCCCTTTAAAGGCAGTTCTCCTTGTTTCTCCTGTTTACACTTTACCCTTCCTGTAGGGCTCAGCTGTTGAAAAGTAAATACATTGACTTTAGTCTCCTGAGGTATCCCACTGTGAATACGGCCTCTTTGATAAGTGAGAGCAAGCCTTGCTGCTGAGGACAGCCCCACAAGAGTGTCTTTGGGGTCTGTGGCACTTCTTAATGCCTTTTTGAAGAGACACACATGGATGCTGGCAGTATTTACAGAAGTAGCTACCATCCCCTTGGGACTGTGGAAAGATTCACTTTCTTTCTTTGGAGAACTTGACACGTGGTTAGCGAAACTGTAATTCATTCTGCTTGGTGCTCAGAAATCTCTGGTTAAATATGGTTAGGGATTCTCTTGTCCACCAAAAAGCAGCATGGTAAAGCAGTTTCCCACTTTCAGAGGCCTCACTCTGGACTCAGACTAAATGTCAGCATCTGCCTACCCAGATGTGAGTCCCTGTATTTTTGGGGTGTGGATTCAGAAACAGGTGAACATGACACGTGTCATTCCTTTACATATAGAAGCTGTAGAATTAACTTATCAGCCTGGTGACCAGCTGTGATCTTCTGTGGAACCCAAGTTATTCATTCAGATGTGGATTTCTTTTGGGGGGCACAAAGAAATACTCCCATTTTTAGTTTTCGTTAGACAGATGTGATTGTTTAATTACCTAATTTTTCAAATCACTGTGAAACTGCCAGTGTCTGAAGGGCTCCTTTGCTTGGCACAGTGCTGTAGACACGTAGAGATCCTCATGTGCTATTTTACTAGGCTAAGACAGTGTCAATGGAGAGATCTTCATGGTAACAGGTCAGAATTGGCACCATGCTCTGCCTGTCGTCTGCTTAAATCTGATGCAAAAAGGCAAGTCTACCTTTCTAAGATGCTCACAGTTGGATCCCTGGAATAAGTCAAATTCAGGTCACTGCGCTGTGTTGGTAGCACAGCTCTAGGAGCTTTCAGCTCGCAAGGACCCAACATCTGGTGCCTGTGTTGAAGCTTTATTTCAGCCTGGGGTTTGATGAGGTGGGTAAGCGCCATCTGCGTCTTGTAGAGCTCATGTCAGAACTCTCCTAGGGAAGAACTACACTTGTCTTTTCCACCTGACACTGTCTTTGCAACCCCTCAAGGTTTAGATGGGAGGTTGTGCGTCACGCCGAGTCCTGAGTTTGTTAAGTATAGAACAAGTATTGCTGATGATAAGCTCAGGACTCGCTTGCCCTGGTGAAGAATGGGGTAGATTTGGGAAATGTGTGGTAGTGTGAGGTGGCAGGAGCCATTGGGACGTGCTTAGCCTGACAAACAGGATTGTGCAGGAGTCTGAGGCCAGAGATGACATTAGCTGAGATTCGGAAGGTGATTATGTGGGTGTTAGCACTCATCTCTGCAAAATATTACAGGCTCTTGCAGGTGTTGCCTTTAGGGTAAAGCTGCTGCAGGGAGCCATCAGATACTCCTGACTGAAACTCCCACAGCCAAAGAGTACTTATAGGAGAGATCTGCTCGGAAATTGGAGGGTGAGGAAAGGAAGCGCTAGATACATCTAGGCTGCCGCTCTGAACCTCTCTGAATGTGTACGTTTCGTTCCTTATTTAAAGATCCTTACCTCCCCTATTGCTAAATCTACTGAGTTTCAGTTATCAGAAAAAACTGTCTCTGATTGTACAGGCAATGAATTTCAAAGTCCTTGACCCAAGACAGAGAGGTGATCAGACCCCTGCTTATCTGTGCTAAGGAAGGAGGTGGTCATCTAAAGGATGAATTGTCTCTTCTTTGGTTGTTGGGAGAAAACGTGACCCCAAGGTTTTGGTCTGATGTAAAAGCTGAAAAGGAAAGAGAGCTCTTGCCTTGTTACGGGCTTGAGAAAGGGCCGATTGTATTCACCAGTCAGGTGCTAGGGCATCAACATCATGGAAAAATCCACAGTGGGAGCGTAGGATTTCATCAGAGGTAAATGATGACTTGGCTGCTGGGTATTTATTTTCACTTTTTACCTATAGTTTGGTCAATAGGAATGAAATGTGTTAGCTGTACCTGGCCCAGAGCTAGCTGGCAGCAGGAGCCCCAGCTGCACAACAGGTTTCTGCCTCTGCCTTCTTTCCTTTATGCATCGCTTCTGGCACGCTGCTCCATGCGCTGCTCTCCACTTCCTCGCCAGGCCAAAAGGGCTGCGTAGACAAACATTTCCACTTGTTCGTTCCAGCGCTTTCTCCCTGGTAGAGAGATAACAAGGTAGGGGAAGCAGCAGAGACCTGCAGACTTCTCTTAACCCAGATATTCCAAACTGCCGAGGAGGGAAATCAGCTTGTCCCGGTGGCAGGAAGCAGAGCCCTGACATGTTGAACAAAGCCACTGACAAGTGCATTAGCTCCTGAAACCTTCCATCTGGTTGCAGCCATTGGGAGAGTCCTCTAAGTACTGCTGCTGTCTGTCCATCCTGAGGTGACATCAGAACAAACAGAGGGGAACATGCCTTCGCCAGTTGTGGCAGGAACTCTCCTCTGTAGAATCAAAAAGATCTCTTTTTTTTTTTTTTCTCAGCCAGGTTTAAGATTACTTTTGAACATTTTTTTTTTTGTTAAGGCCAAATTCTTTAATCGCAGGTGAGGACATAATTTTGACCAGATGCCAGCTCTTCCTAACTAATGCTACAACTTCTTCAGGAATGAAAGGACGTTGTCCCATAACTTCTTTAAACTCATTAATCTTTGCTTTATTTTTTCCAAAGCTTGCCCTCTGCCCACTCACACAGCTAACAGATAGATCGCTTGTTTGCCAAGTAAATGACACTCTCAGAGCTCCGGAGTATGTGTCTGTTTTGACGTAGATTTTGGCTTTGCAGTGACTTTCATGCAAGCCCTAGACACATTTTGAAGCAGACTCATTAACGGGCAGTACTAGAAGAGGAATTTGGAGGGTTGGAACTCGGTGAGATTCTTTTTTTCTTGTTGTCTGTACAATGGAGGGTTTCAGTGCTTTTCCAAAGCTGCATAACTCCATTTTCTGAAAAGGTTGGAGCCCAAACCTCACATCTTTTGATGTGACTTGAGCTCACGGGTCACTAAGGTATTTTCAAA
>WEIS01052424.1:46450-69690 GCA_013389965.1 Todus mexicanus
TCGGAGGGAGTCCGAATGGGAGCAAGGATTGAACACAACCAGGACTGGTGCCTGGTACCATCTGGGGACTGAGGAGGGGTGGTGCTCCCAGACCCTAACAGAGCTCTACAGGAGAAAGGGTAGCTCGTCCCCACCGTAACTGGCAGCGTGGGTACTGCGTTATTGCTCTCATTCACTTCTGGAGGAGCCTCTCTCTGCTGCCTGTACAGAAGGCTGGGTACCGAACACCTCCTCCTGCTCCTGTATGGTCATCTAGGCTGCCCGTGGGTATCTTGTTGGAATCCTTGCAGACTCCAGCCTTATTTCCTAACCAAGCTTTCACGTATCCATCCAGTACACATCGCTTCTTGTAAGGTGGTTGTGAGAAGCGGGCACTGGTTGGCACAGAGGAGTTTGGAAAATACTGGTTGGGTTGACAAGGGCTGGTTTTTGTTTTTTTTTCCACAGAATACTCTCTTACAATAACCTGACCAGGCTGGATGAGGGAAGCTTGGCAGACCTTGGAGGACTGCATGTACTACGACTGAGCCACAACTCCATCAATCATATTGCAGAAGGTGCTTTCAAGGGACTCAAAAACCTACGTGTCCTGTAAGTTGGTCCCTGCTTTTGTCAACTAACGCCCATATACCCAAACTTTTCTGCTTTGTACTTGCTGTGGGTGCCTGTGTCCTCAGCGTCAAATTCCCCTACGTGCTGCTCTGTTGTCAGCAGCTGTTGTGTTTACTCCATTGTTTAACTTCAGTGAACTTGTAGTTTTTAACGATCATGGAATGGTTTGGGTTGGAAGGGACCTCTAAAGGTCCTCTAGTCCAACCCCCCTGCAGGGAGCAGAGACGTCTTCAAGTAGATCAGGTTGCTCAGAGTTCCATCAAGCCTGACTTTGATCAGTCTCCAGGGATGGGGCCTCCACCACCTCCCTGGGCAATCTAGGAGGTTGAACATGAAGCTTCACCCAGTCTTGGGTCCAGCCATGGGAGCAAGAAGCTGCTGCAGATACCATGGAGTAACCAGAAGTCTTTCTTTGTAATGCAGAATTGGGCTCACTTGGATAATTAAATGTTTTGTTGTTCTCATTTTTGGGCTAACTCCTAAACAACAGAAAAGTTGCCCTGCTATTGAGAGAAGAGTGTTGCATGGCCTAATACTGAACTGCAAAATGATCCATTCCGTGCTGGCTATAGCCATTTACCAGAGACTTGTATTTTAATGTCACTGACACAAGATAATGCCTGGAAATGCAGCACTGGAAATAAGCTTGCTAGTTCGGATGAGATTTTAGGGCTTGTAGAGACCATTAGACAGACGAATCTGACTCCTGTGGGATGCCAGCTGTAGAATTGTACTAGTAATGTCCTGTTAAACTCCAGAGCTGCATTAGATTGAAGTACATCTGGGCTTGCCTTAGAACCATCTCAAGATGGGGAATCCAGTTCTAGTCGTTATCCCTTCCAGTGGCTGTGTTGCCTCCCATACTTGTACCTGCTGGGCTGCTGGCTGCTCTCCACCTCTCTCAGAGGCTGGGGGCTCAGCTCCTTCATCTGGCACTCCACAAAGTTCTCACAGTCTGTGCTACGGCACCGTCTGCGCTCCCAGGCTGGGTGAGTTCAGCAGGCTGATTTAATTCTTCCTTCAAAAGAAAAAAACACACTTTGATACTTTTATTCCTCTTCAGAATCCCATTGTGGCCTGAGTAATTAAAAGGAAATGGGAACAGAGAGATCCCCCCCTCTTTACAGTGTTTTTTTGCATCTTACTCTCTCCTTTATTGAAGTTCACAGTGAAGGAAGTGACTGGAAAGTGAGTTTGGGTTTTGTTTGCTTTTTTCCCCCCTTTTTTTAAAGTTAAGCCAAAGCTTTTCAGCCACTGGGCATTCAGAAGGGACCTCTCGAGGCAGCTGTCAAGACCGGAACTAAAGGTTTCCAAAGAAAAATGGAGGGGAAGGGGAGCTGGTAGTTCCCTTTGCTCTGCAGTGAATGTGGAGCCTCTTTTATGTCTAGGGCAGAGGGGGGAGGAGAAGAGGGAGTGTGTGAGCGAGCTCTAATTTAATAAAGAGAAAGGCCTATTGGGTCCTGCACCTGGTGAAAAAGAGCCGAGCATGCTTTAATTATGGGCTATTGTTGGGGAGCCTTTGGTGGGTGTGAAACTGCTGAAATGTGGAGCTATTCAAATCGAGGTCAGGCCCGGAGACCTGGGAGCACAATGATTAACAAGGCTGCGAGCATTCAAGCTCAGCCAGCCAGAAAGAATAGGAAATTGGCAACAGGGGCTGGGAGAGGAGTTGGAATACAAAGAGAGCCAGGCCAAAATACCCCGCTCTTTTTTCTCCCCTCTCTCTATTTTCACTCATTTGTTAAAAAGGTTTTTATTCCTCCTTTCTAACACTAAACCTTTGAGTTGCCTCTGGATGAACAAGCAATACCGTTTTCTTTCCCTTTCTCAAGAAAACACAATGTGTGGCAGTCAATTAATAAAAGTGTGTGTCAGAGAGCTCCTGCGGGCTGTTCCCACTTGTCTGTGTCTGCCATGGGAAAGGGTTTGCTGGTCCAAAGACCAACAGCCCGTGGTGGAACTGAAGAGGAGAAATGTCTGAGAAGGGATTTGCCCTTAAAAAACAAACAGAACAACGGGCATTGGCTTGGCAACCACAGGGGAGATGTAGAAACTTAGCTCCAGGAGGAGGTGTTTGCTCCTGCTCAACTCAGCGCTGAAAATGTCAGCACATCAAAGCGTCTCTCCTGGACTTGACTCATGCCGCCACCACAGCATTATGTGCACCCACACCCCACGGGGTTTGTTGAGTTCTTAGCCATCCTTTTTGGCATAGACCAACCCACAGATCACCCTGACGCCCACAGTGCTGCTGGCTAAGGCCAGGGCTCCCCGGGGACGTTGGGTTCAGGTCTCACGCTGAAGCGAGCTGAGAAGGAGGAATCGTGGCTTTTGGCCACCTCCTTTCACAGCTTTAGTTCCCACACCAAAGCTGAGAAGGAAGCAAAGGCTGCAGCCAGCTGAGGTACCGAGAGCAAAAGTCTCAGCCCCATCTCAGCTGAGGAAAACCTTGACAATATCGAAACGTGGATTTTTAAAATACATGTTCTCTCCTTGTGGGTTATCGTGTATTTGTGCTGCACAGCGCAGCAGCTACACTCTGATGCCCATGGCTGGAATGTGGCAAAAGGCAGGGACTTCATTGGGCTGTGGGGTTTTTCTTTTTTTTTGGTCTTATCAGAAGAATTCCAGTTTAAAAATAATAATAATAATCTTCAAAAGGTGCGAAAGGAGTACCCGAGGGTTCACGGGGTTATCTGGATGGTTACGTTTGCTTTGTTGTTGGGTTTTGCTAGGTTTTAAATCAGGGTGATGTAACAAAACCAACAAAGCCTATTTATTTTTTCTTGCCTTTTACTTAACTTTAGAAATGATAAATTTCTGTCTGCGTTGCTGGGTATTCATTGCTAGCTGGAATTAAAGCTAGGAGGGAAGGATTTTTAACCAGACTGTTTGAACAGCTTTTGTGGATCCCAGTGTTTGTTCTGTGTGCTTGTTTTTCTTCAGGCCTCTTTGACTCTTGTAATTGATGGTCAATTTGAAAGCCAAAAGAAGCTAACTCTGAAAAAGGAATTCTCACTTCTTATTTTTTTTTAAAAGAAATGGTTATACAGAGAGTTAAGCTTCTGTAAGAATGATGGTGCTTTGCTTTGTGCGGCTTTCAAGTTCATTGCCAGAAAAAAATGCAGCTTCATAGAAAATACACCAAATCATCTTCCTAAGATAGAGATACAGACAAATTCATGTGTACATTGGAATAACTGAAGGTATTCCAGCTCCTGATAGATAGCAGCATTTAAGGACAGCTGCTTCTTTCAGTTTAGTTTCAGGACTTTATTTTCCTTTTCTTCCTTTTGTTTGGATGCCCAAAATTAGAAAAGGACTGAAACCTACTTGTTAAAAAGTAACTCGCTGCTGCTGCCCCAGAAATAAGGGGTTTGAGCTAGGAAAAAATCTAGGACTTTTGGAATGCACCGTCTGAGCACGAGTCAGTGCAGGAAAAGTGGTGAGTGCTGCTCTGCTGCAGGACTCTGCTTTCTTCTGATAAGCGTCAGGAGAAAATAGAAAGCTCTTCGTGTGGCATTCTCAAACTTTGTTCTGTTTGTTTTTAACGCTGAGCCTGGTAGCAAGGCACCAATAATGAGCTCTGTCTTGTCCTCTCCCCAGGGAACTGGACCACAACGACATCTCGGGCACAATAGAAGATACCAACGGAGCCTTTACAGGCCTAGAAAACCTAAGCAAGCTGTGAGTATCCCTGGGCTTGAAGCTCCTCAAAGCAGTTGTGTTGTGTGTCTGTGTATCAGTGGAGGGCTCCCCTTTGACACAGCCTTCCTCCCTCTGGGACAAGATAAAAATCACCAGAAGGTCTGAGCCGTAGTAGTTTTGCAGGCTCACTGCAGGAGTGCAAATGTGGTTATCGTGCACTTGTGTTTCTAAGCAGGTATGAGGTGGTTATGGTCCTTGTAGAGCGATGGACAGGCGCTGCTGTGCACTGTGGTTCAGAGTCACGGGAGAGAGAAACTTCAGGCATTTTCATCTATGAGTTTCAGTACAACTTTTCCTCTCTTCTAAAAGCAAAGAGCAGTCTTCAGTGAAGCGCTGATTGATGCAGCAAATAACAATAAACAGAAGAGAAAAATCCCCCCATTTCCTGTTACTACAGAGGATTGAAACAGGATTCGTTTCTGTGGGATACTCTGTCTGAGAGTGATCTTTTGGGCTTGCTTCCATGTGCAGCGACAATAAAAGGCACCATGGGGCAGAGGCTCTCAAAGAGATAAAAAGAAACCTAAGGCAAGCATGCGCCTTGCAAATGTTTATAGATTGCTTGGCCTTCGCAAGTATTTTCACATTGCTCTGTGCCTGTTCGTGTTCCATTTGAAATCGGCTATATAAATCAGCCCTGTCAGAGAAGTCTCTGATGGCTTGTGACAAACCAAGAGGCTTTCTAATCATTACCTCTTGCCTTTGTTTAAGTTCTCAGCACCCCCCCATCAGGCTGTCTCTGATGCTGAGCTGGCACAGCCAGAGGTGCAGTAAAAGTACCTCGATGGATAGCAGATGGCGAGAATGAATCCTGGCAGGCGGTATATTGTCACGCTCTCATTAGAGGCTCCTGGGGGAGCGGGAAGAGCCGTGGCAGGATTCGTGGGGACGTAATGCCGAGAGGGAGGAGAAAAATTTGAAGTCACAGACGTAGATGGCATTTGATCATTGCTGAGGGGGGAGTTACTGGATCCAAGGAAAGAGGAATCAAGTGGTAGCTGTGAGTAAAGTGATGCAGAAGGCAGGGAAGGACTAAAGGACCGGGAGAGTCAGGCACGGAGGTACAAGAAGTGTGGGAGAAAGAGAGGCCAGTAGGAATCGCTGTGCACGTGCAGTTGGGAAATCTTCCCACGAGTTGCTAGAAAAAAGGCAGAGGAGCAGATGTGGTGGGTGGGAGAGTCCTTGGCTTCTTGTTGCTAAAGTTTTTGGTTTGTCTGAAGAAACGGGTGAAACCATGTGAGCAGCTGGCAGGGCAGTGGGAGCAGAGGTTTTGTTCAGAGGGATTTGCAGGCTGTAGGACTGCCAGACTGTAGTGCTGCTTTGACAAGGGAGAGAAGGTGGAGGAAAGGAGCCGAGCGAGCGAGCAGTCCTGGTGAGGCATCCAGTGTAGGGCACCCCTGCACCATGGCCACTGGCACGGGAGCAAAGTGGCGATCCCACGCCATTGAGATATATTAGAAATGCTGGGCGCTGATAGCACGAGAGGGGTGAAAAAGCCAGAGGAGACAGTATTGAGGGGAAGAGTTCAGCAAAAGGATTGACTCAGCAGCCTGGAGAAAGGAGCAGTGATGAGTTGTGGGGGTCAGGCAGAGGCCAGGAGGTACGGCAAGGAGCAGGAGGAGGAAGGAAGGCAGCAGAGGCAGCCTGCGGGGTTGTGTGTTTGGAGTTCTGGGCAGAGCAGCTATCGCTCCTCTCTGATAGAGCCATGGCCTGAGCTGATGTTTATCATCTGGCACAAAGAACGACTTCAAAAGATGATTGGGTTTGTCTGCCCGTAGCAAAGGATGCGGCGAGGGCTTGCGCAAGTCTAAAGCAGCCGGGCTTGCATCTCTTTTCACGTCGTTGACCTCTGCCTTTCGTTGCACGTGGACTCAGGCCAGTTCTGAGCCTGGATGAGCGCAGGGAAGGACAAGTGCCCGTGGTTTGTGGCGGGGACTGCAGCAAATTTCATAGCCTGGAAAAGCGTGTGGATCAGGTCAGTCTCAGGCAGACAGGAGTAGTTTGATCACTGAACAGAGCGAACCTGCTGTGGGTCGGCCACATTGCTGAGATCACTTATTGTCAGCCAGGGTGTAAGGCTTGAAAACCCCTTGGAATATGAGATTATTTTGTTATATTTCTTGAGGTGTTTGGGGAATACTTGGGAGTGACCACTTTTAGAGGGACCTACTCAAGTCTGGTTTAGCTGATCAGCACGTAAATCTCAAACTGGTCATTTCATCTACGGCTGAAGTGCGAGTGCCATTCTTACTGGCAGGATTTTTTTCTAAAATAAAATTAAAATAAAATAGCATAGCAGCCTCTACAGCAAACATTTCACTATGTGATTTAAGGCCTGTGTTTAAACTGTCAACCAGCTTTAAATGCATTAGCATACAAAAAATAAATGGGCACTTCAGAGGAGACCTTCCAATGAATTAATAATCACCTCAGCTCTGTGGAGATTGCCTTAAAAGCCGTTCCCCTTTGATCTGGCACAGATTAGCCTCTGAAAGGATTTAGCACAGAGAGGGTTGTTTGCTGAAACGAAGGTGTTAAACTGAGAGGTGGGGAGGGCAGGCCCTGCAACCTCCTCTGAATTATAGATGAAGCTCTGCAGGATGGAGAGCACAGGCCTAAATTAAAATGTAGCTTCAAGAAAGAGGGCGTCAAGAAGCACCGAAGCGTAAAAAGCATCAGTGGAATCGCTGGGGAACAACGAGTTTCCTAATTATTCAAGCTGCTAAATGTAACCGGTTTTTTGATGGCTCACTCAGTGACTAAGATCTTCCTGCAGGTGCAAAACTGGCTGGAGGAGAAAAAGCTGCTTTCTAATGAATTGTGTGCCTGGCGTGTAATTACACTTATGCAATCACCGGGAGAGCGTTGCTTGCGCCCGGCTCTGCCGGCAGCGGAGAAGCGCTCTGGACTGCAGCAGGCAGGCTAATTGTGGAGCCGCATACCGCCGCCTTTGCATTCCAGCGCGCTGCAGCCCTTTGAAGGGAGCCGCTGGATTCAAACCATTGCAGAACCGAAGAAGTGCTCAGTAGAAATTTGAAAGGTGTAATGATTTTAATGAGCTTGCCGGGGCGTGGCTGTATTAGCAGTGTGCTGCGTGTTTCTCGTGTATACAGCCAAAAATTGTCGGCACCTATACCAGTGGTGTATACATTGTGCGTTCACATCCCCCGACATGCTGCTTATCTCTGCACAGATGGGTAAACAAATGTAATCAGTATCTCAAATTCTCAAAGTCCAAGATAAATGTAAACAATAAATAGAAACCTCCCAAACTCAGCGTAGCCCTGGTATTTAGGAACGTGGCTCTAGAAATTAGTGTGTATGGAGGCAGCCATATGACCAGAGTTTGCATATGGTAAATTATTTACTATATTAATCTTCCTAATGGATTTTTCAAAGCCTACATTAATACGACATCCCTTTCACCAAACGCCAGTACGCGTGATTGCACACATCCTTTGGTGCTTTGGGGTATTTCTCCCAGAGTGAAAAGCCACACGCCCTCCCATGCAGTAAATGGGACCTCTGATACCCTGGGTTTGGTGCTGTAGCAAAGAGCTCAGGAAAGATCCCTGCAGATATTGAGAGCGATACCGTCGATAAAGCAGGTCGCATAAGAGATGCATCTGAAGATAATCCTTAGACAGAGAGGACCTGGGGAAGGAAAGCATTTCCTAACTAGTGACACTGGTTGATGTTTTATTCAAACAAGTGAGATTATCCGTAACGCATGAGGCCTGCCCCTGCCTGATCAGCACTGGTCAATATTTATAGAGAGCTGTTACTCCGTGGAGAGCAGCTGGGCTGGGCTGGCTCCAGCTGCCGCTGCTCGCTGCCCGTCCCCTCGTGCCACTCTCTGCTGATTCAGAGGAATGCTCTCTGCTCACAGATGGAAGCGAGCACGCTCCTCAGCTCTGTACAGTACCTTTCTGCTGCTTCCTTTTGCCCCTTGAAAGTACCACTCAGCTATTATTTATTGCGTTATATTACTTCACTGTTGTATTCGTGATAAGCCAAGGAAGGAGGTCGGCAGTCACTTCAGTTAGCTGCTGTACGAACGTGCAGCCAAGAGGCAGCCCTCAGCCCTTGCGTGTGGGTCAATGCTTGGGCCAAGCAGCAGAGAATAAATTACCGCTCTTTTACTATCTGGGAAGAAGTCAGAAATGAGAAGTGTTGCAGGGGGAGACCTTGTTAAACTGTCACTGCACTTAATTCCGTCCTCAGCCAGCCTGCAAAGAATAGAGGGGACCTTCTGTTACTCAGCAAGCTGGTTTCCAAGCACTGGAGCAAACCTGCCTTTTTACATGGTATCACACATTCCCTTTTGTGCTGTCATCACTATTAAATTCGAATACAGATAAAAGGATTTAATTTCAGTAGTGGGAAAGCGAGTGTACTTCAGCCCTCTTAATCTCCATGCAGTTCAGATTTCCCGGGACTTACACTGAGCGCGTTTATCAGATAAAGCCACACTAATTGTTTCTTCTTTTTCTCTGCCCCCCTCTCCCCATTTTCTTTCTGTTTATCTGGCACTGGATGTTTGGAAACTGCAGAACTCTGTTTGGAAACAAGATCAAGTCGGTGGCCAGGAAAGCATTCTCAGGGTTGGAGGCCCTGGAGCACCTGTGAGTAACCCACCATGCCTCGGAGTTTGGGAAGGGGGGTCTGCCAAAAGTAGCTGCTTGAGAGATCTGCTAGCAATTTAATAGCGTCTTTGTAAACTGAGAAGCCAGTCCATTTGTGGGGGCCACCTGCTTCCTTCTCATTATAAGTCCGCCTCAACTTTGGCCTTTTTTTGTGCCAAGAACAAAGTTATAGAACATATGGCAAATCTGCATGCTCTTAATTTTTTGATTTGTTCTTGGATAAGTATCGCCTTGACTTGCACATTGCTTCTTTGCAGCCTGTTAGCAATGAAAATATGATCTTGCAGATGTAGTCCTCTCTCTCCTCCTCCTTTGCCCCGACTTCCTCCTGCCTCTCGGCTCTGGCAGCAACACATGCTGCAAGCACCGCTTGCACTGGAGGCACCAAACGTCCCTGTTCAGCACAACTGCCTTAGAGCCATTTGCAAGAAGTAAATTTTGGCTGCCGCTAAGTAATTTTTTTTCCGTGTCCCAAGGCTGATGACTCCAGCAGTGATTCATGAATAACTTCCTCCCTGAATTAAGACAAGTTAAAGTATATGTGATGTTGCTCTAGATGTTTTATTGGCCTTTGACTGTGTGAAATGTGACCACTGAGAGGGAGCACGCTGAAGGGTTCGGGCTGCCTGACTGGGGGTACAGCCCCAGATAAAGGTTCCCCTATTAATGCTCTAGTGGAATTTTCCTCTGCAAGTGGCGCTGGTCTGTCCTTCACTTCCCTTAGTAAACTTAACCTCTAAATCTGGCACCTTTTTTGAGTGAATCTTTTAATCAGCAGTAGCTGTGAGGGAAGAGCTTAAGAATACGTTCGTTTTGAAACTCTGTGGTGTTTTTCAAATGCAGTGGTGTCCTCTCAAAGTCACTTTCAAATAACCTCTCAGATGCCGTTTAGTCCAAGCATTTGCTTTCTTTATGTTTGCTGAAGGTCTAGCCTGGGATACGACATTCCTGACTATCTTTGGTTAGCAAAGGGGCTGAGGAATTTCAGAGCTATGGGTGATGGAGGTAGCTGAGACTGAGAAAGTGTAGTGAGAAGATGGGTGTGGAATGGATTAGTGATTTATTCCCGTCATTTCTGTTGGTTAACTATTGTTCAGCAGTACTTAATATTAAAGCGTTTTGTGGACAACCATTTTTAAGAGCACGTGGCCTTAACTAGGAGCTACCAAATGACCTGCTACAGGAGCCATTGCTTAAATTCAGAGCATTGCCACAGCTACAGTGTCCCTTTTGTTCACATTGCCTTTGGTTGTGCTCGGCAGGAACCTTGGGGATAACGCCATCCGCTCAATCCAAGCAGATGCTTTTGCGAAGATGAAGAGCCTGCGGCAGCTGTAAGTACTAACTGGACTGTGCACACAATTAAAGAGGCCGGAATCCTCCTTGCCCTGGACGTGAGAAGTAGCATGTTGTTTCCAATGGGGTGTTACCCACATTAGCACTCATTTATTTCCTCCTCCCCTCTGTCCTCCTCTGCAGGGTATTCTTACACATGAGTAGATGTCACAGGAACATCTCGCACTTAACAGTGAGTGAAATTAGATCACTGGAACATGTTCTTCCAGCAGGTTCACATCTGTGCAATTCCCCGTCTCCACTCAGGAAGTCCAGCCCTGGTCCTGTTGGCCGTCTCTCCTCACACTGCCACTGATTTAATTCCCAGGGGCCCATCTGCTCCTTTGCTGTACCTATGTTTAGGGTTCGCAGGCAGTACTGACATTTCAGCGATAAGCACCATTTGAACTGGATCCGCTTGTCATCCAGCCTTCTGGTGTAAAAATACGGATGTGTTATCAGAGCTGCCGCCTGTGCTCCAGGCTGGGGCTCGCCACTGTTATCAGACACTGTTTCCAGTCTTGCCTGATCTTCTTTTCTCTTCATCTCCATAAATATTTAATCCACTGTCAGTGCATTGCTGCACTCTGGAGTAGAGCAATGTCTGCGGAGCAAGAAATCACTTCTTTGGTATTTGAGCACGTTCAAATTCTTCCTGACATTGGGAGTGGGAATCAGATGGTCGCAGTTAGCAATGATATTAGTGACTGGGGAGCGAATAAGATAAATGGTGCGTGTCTGTTGTTTGTTTAACCACTTTATTTTTGCACTGGTTCTCAAACCAAAATTGAGGCAAAGATTGATCTCGTTGAAGAAAAACTTCTAGGATCCCTGATGTTGTAAAGGAACCTTTAGACCATGGAGAAGGCGGCTTTCGGATAGGGGCCATGTACATGCAGAACACACTGTACTGAAGTCTTCAGTCCTATGGGTCCCTCTGACCTGTCCCAGCTGGCCAGCGGTGTTCGTGCCAGCCTACGTATTAGGGACTGCACATCCTTCTAAAACAGCAAAGTGGGCAAATTTGGAAAATCAGATCCCTGTGTTTGCCCCTTCCCTCCCTCTCTATAGTCCATTTCTTTCTTTTCCCTTTTCCTGGCTAGTTTCAGACTCCAGGATTTCCCGAGGTTATCAAGTAGGAAAATGGGAGGAGATTCATGTTTTACAACAGAGTGCTGGAGCTGGGATTCCGCTGTGCTCCTGATAGCCTGCACAGCTCGCAGTACTGCAGCACACAACTTCTCTGTCTGTTTGAGGGATCACACTGGGTTTTCCTAGGATCTTGGACCAAACCAGACCAAAGTCTCAATTTTCTGTTGGTGTAAACTTGCAGATCTTCCCTGGCCTCAGAGCTACGTTTAGTCACGATTTGGCCCAGAATATTAAAAAGATAATAATCCTGAGGCTCCCTTTTTATTTGCCCCTTTTCCCAGCTCTTTCTGTAACGGAAGGTGCTAAGTTGCTGTAAGGATGCTGAGAAATGTTTTTGTGGTTTGTTTTCCAAACTAGTCACTGTTTGTGTTGGTTTTACACCAACATCTTTGGTCATTAATCTCTGTTGATCAGTAAACACGACATCAGCTACCCTTCTGTCCCTGGTTTTGCTGGTGTGTGAACATTTGCCTCCCAGAAGGCAGGCAGGGGCCTCTCCGCTTACTCCTCTGGTGTTGGCCACTGAGGGAACTAAAGGCCTTACAGTGGGAACTGGGTATCCTCTCACTGCTCAGAAATGAAGTCCTGAATTCAGTCCCACCGAAGATGCTCGAAGCACAAGAGTGTGTGGTAATTAGATCTGAGAAACAGGAGCAGGATGGGCTGTACTACTGACTTTTGCCTCCGCTGTGTGTCTCCTGTGTAGATGCTCTGCCTCGGTTTCTCTCACTTCAGCCAGGGACAGCATTGATCATCTGCTCCTGGGCACTCCTCTGGAAGTTGGTTAATAAATAAGGCACTAGGGAGTGTCACTAGAGGACAGGAGTGGGTTGCTCTATGCGGAGATGAAATGCTGTTTAAATGTGTTACGTATTTAACATCGTTACGCCTGGAGGACAAGCCTGCAGTCCTGTTTTTCCTTCCACCCATGCTGGGGGGGGAGGGAGGAATGTGTCTAACATGAAAGGGCTATGAGCTTTCCAGCCGTCTCTCCGTGCAGGGCTCACAGCAGGCTCGTGTTGGTTTTGTTTCCCTGCAGCCACATAAACAGCGACAGCTTCCTCTGCGACTGCCAGCTGAAATGGTTGCCCCAGTGGTTAGTGGAGAAGGGGCTGCAATCCTTTGTGGTGGCCACCTGCGCCCATCCTGAGTCACTAAAAAGCAAAAGCATTTTTGCCGTCCCGCCAGAAAGTTTTGTGTGTGGTAAGTCTTGCCTGTGTGTTTTGAGGTTGCACGAAGGGTAGGACTCACTTGGGAAACATTTTCTTTGACTACCAGCATGTTATTATGAGAGGGTTTCTGTTTTGTTTTGTCATTCAGTGGGATCAAAGGAAGCCCAAGCCTGCATTTGAAAAATTTGTCATTGGCTACAATTTATTTCCCACCAAAACCACACGGCGCATTGCTCGCATCTCGTGTGTTCCTCACAGGGCTCTCTGAGTGTAAAATCAAAAGGGGCAAATGCTTGTTCCAGTTCCAGATGGGGTTGCACAGGAACTTCCCCGGTCCTCTTGTTTTGATACTACCAAGACTGCAGCTATAATGTTTTTCACTCTGCAGTGTCCTGAGCTTCTTTGGTGGCTTTGTGTTCTTCATGAATGTGTTCTTTCCCTCTTGGAAATAACGAAGAGTTACAAAAAAATCAGGAGAGTCTCTCCTCCATCACAGCTCGTTTTCTTTTTTTGGCCAGTAAAGCATTACACATGAACCAAGCAGCAGCTAACAGTTGCATTAGCATCTTTTTTTCTCATACAATTGTCTTTTCTTCGAAACAACACCTACTGGTGTTCTCCCACCCAAACACTGCAGCTGACTCTGAACCTGAGCTATGCTTGCAAAGCAGCTTTACTTAATACCCAGCACACACAAACTGCTACTACCCCTCTCGTAAAGAAAAGAAATGTCAATGATCGGCAGAAGCCCAAGGGATGTTGCTCATGCATCCAGCTTTTGGGGAAAATAAAGGCCAGCTGGTGGACCCAGCCGGTGTGGATCTTGGGTGGAGCTGCACATGGTGGTTTGGTGAAGGAAAAATGAGCTTCCAGAAACATTTAGAGAAGTTGAACGTGTGACTTGCATTCAACATGGAACAAAAGCTTTGTTCCAGTTGCTGTCCCACGTCCCTCTCGATTGCAGAGTGGCAGGGCCCAGCCTAGGTGGCCTCTGTCTGAGCGAGTCTGGGAGGCTTGCTGTGTTCATCTGGAAGAAGAGAGCGTGAAGGCTCCAACCCCAGAGCAACATCACAAACTGAAGACAGCTTTGCTTCTCTGCTGCCTGCCAAGTCCTCCAGGCACTAGTACTCCTGGTTCCATAGCCCTGGCTGTGTAATTAAACCTTAGTCAAATATTAAATTACACCATTTGTAAAAATCTAATAAATGCATCTGCTTGGAACCTTGCTAAAACCAACAATCTTCAGGGCAGAGAGAGTGTGCGAAGCTTTTCACCCCAGATGGGTGACAGTCAAATGCTTTGACGGGGTGTGCTGCAGTCACCTTGCTCACGAGCATTTATTCCTAGAGGTGGCATCTGCAGCCCTTTAAGTGTCCTCCTGCTCTCTCCTTGCACTTCATGCTGATGGAGGCGAAGTTCAGCGTTGTCCTTCATGTATGGGTTGTGCAAGGAAGGGTATTTTCTTTATGAGGTTTAGCTACAGTGGTGAAGAGAGCTGGGCATCTTGTAGGTGCTTGAGGTCGCCAGGTGACCATCTCAGCTTGCTGATTACTGAAGGAACCAGAGGAACGAGAGTCCTAGCTTCGAGCAGCCACTCATGGCACATCTGCACTGTGGAGCCCATCTCCATGGTGAAGTGCTTTACAAGAGCCAAGGGCCTTCCCTAATGCAGACAACACTGGATGTAGAAGCAGATATGCAATAATGTCTTTCACTTACACCCTTCTCATTTCTCATCGCGTCTTTGCTGGCTCCAGCCTTTCCTCCCAGTCCAGCACTAACTACGCCTGCTGTCTTCTCGTAGATGATTGCCCCAAGCCACAGATCATCATCCAGCCTGAGACAACGGTGGCTGTCCTTGGGAAGGACATTCATCTCACTTGCTCTGCCGCCAGCAGTAGCAGCTCCCCCATGACATTTGCATGGAAGAAAGACAACGAGATGCTGCACAACGCCGAGATGGAGAACTTCACCCACGCGCGGGCAAAGGATGGCGAGGTGATGGAGTACACCACCATTCTGCACCTCCGGCACGTCACCTTTGCCCACGAAGGGCGTTACCAGTGTATCATCACCAACCACTTTGGCTCCACCTACTCCAACAAGGCTCGACTCACTGTTAATGGTGAGTAAGAAGCTGCTTTCTCATTCCAAGCTGGTACAGTTCTCTGGGGCTCACTTTTGGCAGGCAGTTACTCCTGAGGGTCTGTTCCTGATGGTGAGGAGCTCTTTACCTCTTCGCACCAGGTGCTTGCATCTCAGTGGGTGCTGAGAAATGCCAAGTGAGGAGCTCATGCCAGGCTCGTGGCGGTTGCCATCAGGCCAAGCACTTCAACACCTCCTTAACAGCTTTAGCTGCCTCTCTTTGGCTGTTCCAGCCGAGTCTTTGCCCAATGAAATGGGCAAATGAAAACGAAAGTACAAAATGGATACATGAGAAACGTGGATGATTCGAGGTTCTCTGTAGGAGAGATAACGGGGTTTCCTTCTAGGCTAATTGCAGAAGAAGTTTAGCTTTGATCTCAGCTCTGGTGATCCTGATGGGTGGGTTTGGGTCACTACATCCAGGGGTGCGCTGCAGAAACACAGGGTCAGAGAGACCCTGTAAAAGCAGCTTCCCAGCCTCTTGCCTGCGGGTAATTATCGTACTCATCTCCTGCCTAGGGCAGAAAACAACTGTCCAGGAGATGGTGTTTTCCCCATGGAATTGCTCATCCGTTTTTGTTTTGTTTTGTTTACCAGTGTTGCCCTCATTTATCAAAACTCCCCACGACGTTACCAGCCGCACAGGGACGATGGTACGGCTGGAGTGTGCAGCTGAAGGACACCCCACCCCCCAAATCGCCTGGCAGAAAGATGGGGGCACAGACTTCCCTGCGGCCCGGGAACGCCGCATGCACGTCATGCCCGACGACGACGTCTTCTTCATTACGGACGTGAAGATAGAGGACGCGGGTGTCTACAGCTGCACGGCGCAGAACTCTGCGGGGTCTGTGCTTGCAAATGCCACCCTCACTGTACTGGGTAAGATGCATTAGTGCCCCAGGAGACAAGTGGGAAGGGGAAGGGATTGCTGTTCAAGCTCTTCAGCAGTTGCAGCTACAGAAAAGGTTCACGCAGGCACTGCTCTGCATTAGTCCTTTCATTTGTTTATACTCTAGTTCACTAATGAAAAATACCCTGCTAATTAAGAGAAGGAGCCCTGAATCACATTTCCTCTTGTGCCAAGGAGGCTCCTCCAACAGCCTCTTTGCTGTCTGGGAAAATGACTTCAAAAGGAAATTGCACTCCATCTCTCTCGTCCTACAAAATCATTCACGTGTGTCTGCCGTTGTCCCTTGTCCTTGGGGATTTCTTTGTTGGCAAGAGTAACACCAACCGGTTACAGAAGGCCATGGTTGTGATTGTTAGATCTGCCCTGGTTTGCAGCTGCGTGTTCTGGGCACGTGGCTGCACAGTGCATTGCGGTGTGTTTACAGAAACAGCAGTTACGTTCCATACTGTTAAAAGAAATCTGTAGTTACACTGTCCCCAAGAACTAATATCTGTGTTTATTCTCCTGCAGAGACACCATCTTTAATTCATCCACTGGAAGACCACGTCGTGTCCGTAGGCGAGACCGTGGCTCTCCAGTGCAAAGCCACAGGGAGCCCCGCTCCCCGCATTACCTGGCTGAAAGGCGACCAGCCCCTCATCGTGACGGAAAGGCACCACTTCACCTCTGGCAACCAGCTGCTGATCGTTAGGAACGTTGTCTTGGAGGACGCTGGGAAATATACCTGTGAAATGTCCAACACCGTGGGGACAGAGCGCGCACACAGCCACGTGAGCATCCTGCAGTCTCTTGGCTGTAGGAAGGACCGCACCACTGTGGGGATCATCACCATTGCTGTGGTCTGCAGCATCGTGCTGACGTCGCTGGTCTGGGTCTGCATCATCTACCAAACCAGGAAGAAGAGTGAAGAGTACAGCGTCACCAACACAGGTAGCTCTAGGCTCCTACTAAGGCTTCCTCTAACCTTCTGTGCTGTCAGACTTCCCTCCAAGGCTGAACCAGCACGTCAGGTAGCCACACAATCACGCTAGGAAAGCAGTTGGCTTATCTCCGTGGTTCTCTTGGCTCGCAAAGCTGGAACCAGCGTTCACTTGCTGTTGAAGCATGTTCAGAGCTGTGTTTCTGCCCTTGGCTTGCTCTTCAGAAAGGTCTTTTCCACTTGGCAGTAGTTTCAGCCATTGCTTTGCTACTTCAATTCTCCATGACCATAAATGATAACTCTTGAGACAGGCTGGATTATGTCCATGATGCTGGGAACCAAAGACTTTGTATTCAAAACTTGAAACGTTAGACTTTGAAGCTGGAACCTCTCCTTTCATGTTGCTTGTAAGAGCTCTTGTAGCCCTTGTACAACCAGTGCAATGTGTCAGTGGGATTTTTTTTTCCCCCTTTTTTTTCCAGTCCTGAAAATGTAAGGCTTCATGCCTAGCACAGTCGAGTTTCATTTGTGACAAGGGAAACTGAAATTGTCTGATATAAATTGGAGAGAGCCAAGGATAGCTGAGGGGCTGAGACTTATCTGCTTAAGGGAATCAAAGACCCTGTTCTCCAAAAGCCTTTTACTCATGACTTTGGGAGACGGAGGACTTGAGTCAAAGGAGGTACACTGAATTTCAGGAGAAAAGGAAGGATTTACTTGTTCTGAAGAGGCAGCTCCACCTCCCTTGCACTGCCCATGCCAAAGGCAAGCACTGAAAATGGATTTATCAGTCTCAGCTTTAAGCTTTGAAAGATCTGAGGGGAATGGAGTATTTAGGCAGTTCAGTTTCCATTCCATCTACAGAAGATACCGGTTAGATCTGGTCCCAAAACCCTCTTGAAAATGTGATTTTACAGGCCTTTGAAAATAGAAGCCTTTATATCTTCCTGGGAACTGACATTTCTCTGCTCCCATTGCTCTAGATGAGACTATTGTGCCTCCTGACGTGCCGAGCTACTTGTCTTCACAAGGGACTCTTTCTGACCGGCAGGAAACGGTGGTCAGAGTAGATAATCAACAGCCCAACGGGCACATAGACAGCAACGGTGAGAACCCGTTTCATTATTTCTTCTATAATGCTGTATCTGAACTTGATGTGAGGAGGTAAAAATCGCAGTACAAAGTACGTCTGTGCTGGTTAGGAGTTATCTGAAAGATCTTCATAATGTAATTCTCTAGCTGCTGCATTTATGCAGAGCGAGGCTCTGCCTTCCAGTTCACAAAGCGATCCTCTCCCAGTAATAACAGTGTTCATACAAGCAGACTGCTCCAGAAACTGCTCAGTCAGGCCCTAAGGACTATTTTTTTGCTAATTTTGGATTAGTGTTTTGGCACCAGAGTTACTTGTAGTTAAGCTCTGCTAGAAAATACATTAGCGGTGCCTGGCCCTGCCTTCAGGCTTAGAAATTAAATGTTGGGATTTTACAGTATTTAAACACGGCACGTTAGGAAGGAAAAGTTAAGCGCCCTGAACGAAGATTCTCCTGCAATTGTACATTTGTTCTGTTAAAAATTAGCTTAACGTTATCTTTTATCTCCACTGCTATTTTTTTTTCTCCCTTTCGCAGCTTTTTTAGTAGAAATAAGACATTAATAAGTCATTTAACTGAGAGCAGATGGTTGTAATCTTGAGCCAGATGGTTCGTTTGTTACAGGTATGTGTCAGACTGATCCTGGAAGGTGTCCAGATGTTGAAGCTCCCACTGTAGGCTGCAGACAGCCAAAGCTGTGTATCGGCTATAATAAAGACACGTGGAAAACTGAAGACATGGCTGATGGAATGCTTGTTCCAGATAAGACAGGTACAAACCTCATTAATCTGGAAAGGTATTTTGTGTTTGTACAGATCAGAAACCCCTGGGAGTCAGGCAGCGTTAACACAAGGAATTGTTACCTTCAGACAAAAAAGCCCAGAATGATTCTCAGGTGTGAACACCGTAAATTTACTTTCTCCTGTTTGCTTTGATCCTCTATCAAGCTTAGATAGTTTAAATTGGAGGAACTGTCAGACTGAAGCTCACGATGGCCAATCCCTGCAGCTGGCTGATCGGTATTTGGATTTGAGCTATTCCTAAAATGTGAGAGTGCTTCCAAACAGAAGGTGTTAAAATTTTTCATGCTCTTTGAAGGGGTTCTCAACTCTGAAGTTCAGCTTTTTATTTTTTTCTACTTGAAAAATGGAAAGGTTGTTTTGGGCTCTGCACCTGCCCCTGCTCTTTGCCAGTTTCTTGGGTGTCACACTCATACTTTTCTATTTTTGGGATGTATTTTCTGTTCTCGTGCTGTATTGTAACAGCCACAGAACAACAGCCAGTGAAACAAATCTTCTCTTCAGGAGACACTGTAAAGTTCAAAGATGGGAAGTTGTTGAGTGTGCTAAGGAAATCACCTTTCAACATTTAGAAACTCCTTCCTGCTCGCTCCTTTGAATTCTGCTCATCTGTTACTGCCACTACCAGTGATAACCTCTCTAGAGATAACAGCAGGAGTTGACAGTGATCCCTGTAAAGCAGCAGCATTTAAAATTAAGGAAGTTAACTTGGTATTTTAAAGCAGGTACAGGAAAGTTCCACTTTCCACCTGAACTAGATAGTCTGGAAAAGGACATAAATGCCCAGTTTATTTTTTTTTTGAAGAAAAGGTCACAGCTTTGGAGTAGAAAACCCCAACCAACTAAACTGATGAATTGGAACTACCTTTAGAGATAGCTGCAGAGTTGTGAAAAATGCAGGTTACTAGCCTGGGTAAAACCAAATGTCCGTACTATTTAATGAGAGATTCCCACACTGCCAAGGGCCAGACGAACTAAACAGAGCTGCGTTTTCCTTCCGCGAGTTGTGCACTTCAGTGCTGACAATGTCCAGCCGGTTAATCTTTGTTGCCGTTCTCCCTTCCTCCCAGGCTATGGCCTGCCCGTGGTGTGCACGGACTGCAGCGGCAGCACGGACAGCATGAACGTCCACATTTACCCCAAGGAGCTGGAGTGCTACTCCGAGAGCCTTAAGACTATGGATAATAGCTACCCAAACACACTGAGCAGCAAGGAACGCAATAGGAAGAGGGGTGCAGGCACCAGCCTTCTTCATCCTCAGCCGTGCAACGGGATTGCCAGCGGCAAGAGGGTGGAAACAGACGGGACCCTCTACCCCAGCAACCACGACAGAATAAGACCTGCGAGCACGACCAGCCCGCTGCTTGAAGACAAACACGGTACGTGGTTCCTTGGGGGTGTCTCTTTCTCCCTGGTACCTTCTGGGTTGTATCAGAGCCCTGCTTTCTCCCATCAGCTTTTTTAACTGGCTCAAGGGCACAAATGCTAGTGGCGAGGTTGGTTGTAGGAGGAGCGCTGGCAGGCTGAGCATCGTCTAACCACGCTGCTTCTTTGGGTTCTTGCAGGCTCTTCACAAGCAGTAGCAAAGCCCTCAGAGCTAAACAACCTTAATTTGGTGAGAGCTTCACCGGCAGGAGGGTCATTAAAGCAACTGAACGTGCTTCCTGAAATTTCCCCAACACTACTGGATTTGCAGAGTGAAGCAGAAGTGAAACAGGCTCTCCTGTCCAACGGCTACGCACCCAAGCCCTGCGAGCCCGTTCACGAGCTGAAGCCGCCCAACAGACCGCTGGACTGAGAGGACAGGCTGCCATGTGCAAATTAACAAACACGCTATTATTTTTTTTATTATTATTATTTTTTTGCACAGAGTATATAGGCTACTTACTTCTACCTCAAATCTTGAACTGATGACCTGTCAAAGGCAAACAACTGAGGTATGAGAAACAAGCTTGTATGGGGAACAAACTCCTGTTCGAGCGTCATCTGTTTGTACATAGTTTAAAACTTCCCTGAGAAGTATGAAGCATTCAAAAAGTTGACTTGCATATGAAGCACATAAATGCAAGGGATTATTATGTAAAGAGAAAAGTATTTGATACAATTGTACATAAGAGTTTTCATATATAAATATATATATATAAAAATATATATATATATCTTTTACAGAGGCTATTTTAATCTTTAGTGCATGGAAAACTGAGTGAAATTTTACAGTTTTGGCAATATTGTTTTCAGTATCAGGTTGCTGTTAAAACTTTGTGAGAGAAATAATTCTGGTGCCTTAAATGCATAAGCAGAACTTTAAAAAGCCAGACTCTTCCAAAGGGGCTGTCCCTTTTCAACGGAAGTACCTTTAAATCAAGTTATCAATTGGGTTACTTAGCACAAATTTCCTTCCCCTTTGAAATTTATTGCACTTAACACATTTAAACGGAGATCTTCGGCTGTTTCAAATGAAGTTTATAGGAAAAGAAAAACGCAGTGAGGAATTACGTAGCAACCTGACTTTTTTTTTCTTTTTTTTCCTGTTGGTGGAAGAACTTAAATCCCAATAGTTTTCAAAACTGCATAAAAATTAGTCTCTGACCTGTGACTGTGCGATACGCTTAGAGTGGACCACACAGGAGGCACTACGTAATTCAGCGACAGTGCAGAGCCCCAAAACAACCCCACAAAAAGGCTGGTTGATTAGCCAGCAGTCGTTACCAAAATAACCGACGCAGGCAGCGAACTGCGGGGTGGTCTCAGCTATTGCACCCTTCAAGCAGATTGTAGCGGGAGGGCGTTATCTGCCCGTACGTGCTGCTAGAGCCCTGATCACCTCCCGAGCTAATCGCGGACGCTTCCCCTCCCGGGTGGATGCAGCTGTACCTGTGGAAGGTGCATCTGACGATCTGCAGCCTTTAAACCCTGTTGAGCAGGAATAACCTGTGCCAGTATAATGCCTTTTCACACCCAAAAAATACATCTGTTCTGGAGGGGGTTTGAAACCATGGAGCTGTTTTGACAACAGAACTGAAATCGCACTCCTGAGCTGACAGCTGTACCGTTAATTCATCCAGGACTTTTTTTTTTTNCGCCACGGGGCTGCCAGCTGAACCTGACCTTGATGGGGCAAGGCAAAATTCGGCCGGGTACCTGTCTGTATCGGCTCCTCACAGCGACACGTTTGCACTTTGAGACAGGAGGCCGATGCCGTTCAGTGCCAAGTTTATGCAAAGCAAAGGAAATGGATGTTAGAAAATTATAAACCGAGCGCAATTTTCCCTTTCCTGAAGGGAACAGCGTGCTCCAGAACTGACTCGCGAGGTGAAAACAGTGGAACTGGGGACCCGGGGAGGATGGGAATGATCTAATTGAGTCGTTTACTGGCGGAAATGTCATCACCATTGCGGATACGAAGCTTGTTTGTCACGTTAACATTGGAAAATAATGTTTCTGAATAAAGTTAACTGCCTAATGTTATGACTTCCACTAAATATGTGAATTTGCTGCTTCTAAGAGGCAATGTGAAAGAGGAAGTATTACTTTTGTGTACAAAGTTATTTATTTATTAGAAAAATTTGGTACAATGTTGTACATTGAAAAACATGTAAGATATTGAAGTGTCTAACAAACGGCATTGAAGTGTCTTTAATAAAGGTTCATTTATAATATTACAGCTGGTTTTGTTGAGAGTGAGCTTTCGGGAGTTTCGGTTGAAAATTAAATAAAATTCTAATCCATTACTACGTGCTTTCCTGTCTTCCTCTGACTAAAAGGCAGAGTAGCTGCAAAACTACCTGCTCGTGGAATCAGACCCACGACTTTAATGTGAGACAGTGGAGATCAACACGAGCCCCTGGCAGCCTGACTTGCGGATGGGGTGGGATTTGGGGGTTGTAGAGAACGATACAGTAAAGAACTCATAAAAAAATATATTTCTAATATATCAACCTGCTTAAGAATCTGGCAAGTGCCCTTATCTTGGCACTGAGAAGAGAACAGATGGGGGGGCGTGTGTAAGTATGCGAGAAAAATGGGGCCAGGACAGCACCAGACTCTGCTGCAGTTCCGAACACACCTCTGGCTTTCTCCAACCCAAACCCCACCCTGTATGGAAATTCCAGAGGCAGATTTGCAGATAAGCTTGAATTCTTGCTTCAACTAAAAAAAACCAGAAACTCAATTTAGTTTCTGTATATTCAAAAAATAAAAGACTTATTCCCTCCTCCAAATTAGAACTTTGTGTCTAAAGCAGATTTTCTGAGACTACTCCGCTAAGTCCGTTAAACATGTAGGAGTTAAAATGTTTTAAAATAGAAAAGAGCCTTTAAGAGGCTGGTGCCTGGTCTGAGATTCAAGGCGTTTTCTTAATTCCACATTATCCCAGTAAAATGGGCTTAAATTAATTTTTCAACTTCTGGAAAGCTTGAAGCATCGCTAAAATTCAAGGCAAAGAGACAGTAGGGGGAAAACAAACTTTTTTTTTTTTTTTAGGTCTTTTTACGCCCCCAGTCCAAAAACTGTGCTATATTTCAGCGGGATTAGATAAATCAGTGTGTGGAACAGCCCTGGCTGGGGCTCGCACTTGCCTGGTGCCGTTCCGGGTGACCTGGTCCCTCCCGCGGAGCTTTGGGATGCGGAGCCCGTCCATCAGCACACGGGAAGGAAAGCGCTTGGGGGTCCAGCTCTGCCTCTGCCATTACATTTGCTAAAACAATTGGACTAGTTCCTCTGGTTTTCGTTGGTTTTTTAAAAAAAAAAA